>SRMA01027175.1:45920-58858 GCA_007224835.1 Danionella cerebrum | reverse complement strand
TCAACCGCTTGCAGGAAAGTTATGAATATTTTAACACTGATAAGAGTTGGCTTTTATGAGAAATCAAGCTTAATTTGGAGCATCAAACTCAAACTCTATAGCGCCACCACTAGTCCAAAGTTTCCCTTTTTAACTGTAAATTCTTGTTTCCGTTTTATCCTTGGCTCAAGCCAACTCCAATTCATTACATGCTTGAAATTATGCTAATACTTTCCCAAACTCCTCTAAATCTGAGACCAGGCTGCATGATGTTAGCACAGGGTTGCAGACAGCTTATGAGGAATGGCATGTAACTGACTGGAATCGCAGGCAAATTGGTGCTTGTGTACGAGTGACATTCGCATATTATAAACTACCAAAGAATCACAGGCTGGTCGTGAGATATTTGGCAGGCTACTGGAGCAGTCGGCGAGTCAGAATCTTGCCGTGTGAATGTGTTCTGACTGGAAGTAACATCTGTGATTACCTGAGAAAGCAGCATCCAGGGCAAAGGGGAGTTGGGGTGGAGATATAAAGGCTAGAAAGCGAAATCAACAATGGTTTTTCGTCCAAAAGGGCCGAAAAACCGGTCGGGCCGATCATGTTGACTTAAAATTTTGGAATTCAAGTCGATGTAATCAAGCATTTCCAAATTATATAACCTTCACCAACAATATTTTATGCAAACTGCACAGCCCTATTTTTACTAAAGTAAATAAATTAGACTGTAAGTGCAGCCGTATGGTTTCCGTGCAAAAGCAAAGTGATCCATCAATCAGGACAGTCATTATATTATGATACAATTAAAGAGGTCAAACAATGTATGAGCATTCCACCGAATCAGTGTAATTTCTGTCCCTGGAACTTGCATAAATGTATGAAAAAAAAGCATTAACATAGCTTCATAAATAAGTTTTTTTTACAAAGTGTACTACACATTATTCCTATAGCAAATTTAAGCTTTAACATTCAAAATAATGATAAAACACAGGAAAAAAAAAAATCACATTTATCGCATGTCCCCAGTCTCAGATGCTACACTTTGTCATAAACGAAAATAATGATTAAGATCTTTTAAAAAGATGTTTCAAATACATTTATTGACACAAATGCCCATAGTTGTCCTGATCATTCCTGTTACCCTAACCCACCCTCCCTCCTAAAAAACTGGAGAATTTTCCAGCAGGTGGTTGCATCACTTGGATATTTAGAAGGCCATGGGAAGAGCAAAGGTAAGTTCTCTTACCTTTTTTCTCTTACCTCTTAAATTTTTTTATTAAATATTTTTGTGATGATATCTTGGAGAGTCAAATACTATCCTGTTACTCAATTTATTTCAGAGATCTAATTAGTTTAGTGTAAAATTGCACATGTTTGGTAAATAACTGAATTTGCTGAATTTCCTGGTGCTATAAGCATGTGCACCCTGTAGATATTTAACATGTCTTTGCTAAAAACTCAGTCCTGTTACTTTCAGTCCTGATGTAAACTAATATAAAGAATAAAACCAAGAGGATTAGTAACAAGAAAAAAACGACACCCATATTTTGATTATAAATCTAATAAAACATTTACATAAGTTACTTAAGATGCAATACACATTTGAAATACTTAAGTATTCATGCTATTGTCTGTTCTGAAATCAAGTAAAAAAAGATATTTTGAAAAGGACCAACAAGCAAATGCCCCCCATTTGGTGGAATGGCTCTCCTGCATTTAAAATATATTTTAAAAAGACAATTGTCTTAGAGTTGACCACAAATGTTAAGCAAGAAACTGAAAGGATGCTTACGATGCGAAGGAGTCTGAGAGAAAAGCCAAACTGCCGTAGATCTTCTCACACCCGGCAAACAGGTTTATGTTGCTGGAGTTCACCAGTGACACCCCCTGAAGGTTTCCCATTCCCAGACCATAACACACTGACAGACAAAACAGACCAGAGTAAGCGGCACTGTTAAAGAGCAAGGTGTTTATTTTCTAAATCATACATACTTCTAATAATAGTCCACTTTAACCCTTAGAAGCTCGGTGCACGTGTCCACTAAAATGTCTTTTGAATTAAGTGGGAATGATGCGACTCAACAATTGTTTAATTTTGACTTCAGATGTAATGTGTAGGTTTCAAAAAGGTTATTAGTTTGAATATTTTGAGTTTTAAATGAACATTGCAAGAGTTATGAGACATAATTTGAAGGGTAATTCATATTTAAATGAGATAAAATGCGTGATCTCTTTAGGTTTCATTTTAGTAGTAGACTTTATTTGTCACACACACTGTTACATGCACCGAAATTGAGACCCCTCTGGCCACAGACAGACAAGGTGAGGACAGGCCATTGTTGAGAGGTAGAATGGGTATAGAAATGGGTATACATTGGGTGAGGTAGCTCAAAAAAGAGCCTCTTCCGCACAGTCCTTCAGAGGGCAGTGTGGAGCAGATAAAAAAAGCCATTGCAACCAAGCACATATAGACATAATACAGGTACAAACATTGCAGGAGGTGGTAGGGTCAGGGAAGGTAGTGGGACACTGCAGTTAACAGCCGACATTTTCCTGCTGCCATTATCGGCGCTGTACTCATGGCCCGTTCAGATTACAACAGTTGGGAGAAGCATGCGGAGGTGTGTGTCCCGACAGACTTATGAGTCCCAAGAGACTTAAGTCCAGACAACATGCTAGAGACCCCAAATCATGCCATAAGTGCCATCTAGTGGTGAAAAAAGAGATAACTCTTTAACTTAGAATACCTGTCATAAGGGCTTTTTTGCACAAAACAAAGCACAATGGAACAAAAAGTGCTTGGAACAGTGTATATGATTTAGGATATACACTGGTGTTTTTTTTAGAGATGTTCTGATACCATTTTTCCCCTCCCGATACCGATCCCGAGTACCGATCTGATACCTGGGTGTATATCTGTATATACAGCTGTAGATACTACGAGCCCTGTATTAATTGACATTTTATGCATTTTATAATTCAAAACAAATTATTCTATGCTGTGCTTCAGATATACTCAATATGGCAATGACAATAATCAATATGGACATGAAAAAAAAATTAATAGGCATAACCTTATCTTTGAAATGTGGATACAAGAGAGTGGCAACTGCATACAAGGGCTCTTCCTCGATGGTTGCGAATCGTTTCTTGACGGCCTCAAGAAGAGTGTTTTTCATTGTTTTTATACCAGTGTCCTCCAGGCTCTCCCGAGCAAGGTGCCATTTTAGAACTGTAACTGAGGGGATCACTTCCGCTTTTTTCATGTTGCTTGCGTTGTCACGCAAAATAACATGAACACGGTATTTAGAAATATTCCACTTCACAAGCACACCCTCGATTGATTCAGCTATAGACTTGCCAGTGTGCGAGCCGCGAAACTCGTTAGCACTGCAGCACTAAGAGTAAAAGGTGACGGCGTCACTCTGTACAGCTCCAGATGTCAGTAGTGAAGCTGATAGTTCGCACGTCCTTTAGTTTACTTGAAATGTGTTCACGCACTGTCTCATATAGCGCAGGGAGCGCTGTTTCTGAGATATATTTGCGACCAGCCAAACTGTACCGGGGCTCCAAATGTTAATTAAGCGGCGAAAGCCCACGTTTTCGACCACTGACAGTGGCTGGTCATCCAGTACAATAAACTCGATAATCCTGTCGGTTATCTTTATTGCTCGTTGGCTGTCTTGTGTAAACTTTTCTCTTTGTTTGAATGAAGCTTCCAATGTTTGTTGCGTCTGGCGCGGCTTGTCCTTCTCCCTGGTTGCTTGTAGCAACACGACACAACTTCCTGTGTGTACATTCTGAGCAGCGCCAGCGAAAAAGAATTGATTTTCACTTAGCAGCGATAAGCAAAGCTAGCGGGCATAACTAGGTTATGTTTATGAAAATGGTATCGGATCGGTACGTGGACTCAAATACAGATGCCAGATTTTTTTGTGGTATCGGCAGCATTTTCAATGCTGGTATCGGAATCGGAACAACTCTAGTTTTTTTTTTACATTTTTAACATTGTTTAGACCTTGTCTTTGCTATTTTGTGGATTTAGGAATCTTTTTTTTTTATTAAACATAAAAACTCTTTGTGATAATTTTTTTGCAGTTAAAAAAAGGACAAAATTTACAACTCAGAATTTTTTTTTGTACAATTTCAGGAACGTTATGGAATTATTTTTTAATGTATGGAAAATCTGCGATGGACTGGGGACCTGTCCAGGGTGTACCCCCGCCTCTCGCCCAATGTGCGCAGACCCCCGTGACTCCGAAAGGGAATAAATGGGTTGGAAAATGAATGAATGAATGTATGGAAAATATTAAAAAAGATACAGGTGCAATTGAAATCTAAAGTTATCAAATTAGATTTTAGCCAATCAATTAACCCTTTAGCTCTCAAGACTCTTATGAAGGTAAAACAGAGACTGACGGAATGGGGGTTGCATTCCAATTCTGGCATGACCCGAAAGAACTAGCTACCGAATGTACAGCACTGTGCAAAAACCTTAGGCGGTGTGTAAAATGCTGCAAGCAAAGAATGCTTTGGAAAATGGAAGCGTTTTATTATAATCACCAATCAAAAAATGCAGGGAATAAACAAAATGAATGTTCCGCAATCTGAGTAAATCTTTGCTTATAAAACAGCAGGTCTTTTGCTCTGGAATTTTTGCAGAAAAAACAGACATTGCAGATTCGGACGGCATTAAAAACACAAAGTACATCTGAGAAACAGACACGACCCCCTGTGAAACTAGTCCCGAGCAAATAGGGCTTTAGACGAACAAAAGACTGACCTTTTGGACAATCTCCTTCACACTTTTCACATTTCTGTGTTTCTAGGCCATCTGCTTCCACCGTGATGACTTCCTTGTTATTTTGAGGACAGACCATTGTGCACGCCACTTGCATAGCCAAGTAGTTATCTAAAGAATAATAAAATACACAATAAATAAATATTTGATTAAGATAAAGCATTTCTTGCAGATTGATCCACATACGCGGACACTGCTTCACACACGAGGCTCCAAAGATTAACTTTTTGTCCTTGTTGGGTTTGGACTGGAAGGTGTTCGGGTCGTAGATGTTGGGTGGAGGGCAGTTGACTTTACATGTGCCGCTGTCGTTGAAGTGGCGACAGGCCTAAAGAGCGATGCGGTTATTACAAATCCCTTAATTATGGCATTTATGTAATATTTGAGGTAATTTACCAGGCAGTCTGAGTCTTTCGGTCCAGTGCATCCAGCAGCACACTGTACATGGCAGCAATCGCTCGGTTTCGGACCCTTGCAGCGAGAACATCCGGAGGAGCAGTTCACAAACGTCACTAACAGAGGTGCACAACATTCTCATTAAAGATGCAAAACCACAGGAAACAACAACTATTTTATTCAATATAAGTGGTCATTTTTGTTTTATTATTCACGTCACTTTTGAACGGATCATTTGTTTTTCTGTGAAAAATCTTATTCTTGTTCTTCATTAACATTTTCTTAATTTATCTTCTTCATTTTTACCTTCTTAATCACCTTTTATTTTTTTCCTTTGCATCCGTCTCATCCTTTTAAATATTTTTCTTATTCTGCTTATGCCCGTTTCTTCTTCCTTATCATTTCCGTCTTGTTTTTCCTCACCTTTTTGTTCATCGCTTGTAATAATTTCGTCTTTATTTTCACCTTGCTCTTCCTAATCTTTAGCCTTTATGATCTTCACCTTGTTCTTCATCACTTTCATATCTTTTTTGCATTCTTCATCATCTTTTTCCTTATTCTTTTCTCCATTCATCTACTTCTTGCTCTTCTTCATCTTTTTGTTTATATGTTTTCTTCATTATCATTTTCATCTTGTTCTTCTTAAGCATCTTTTCTTTTTTTGCATCTGTTTCTTCATAATTTTCATCTTGTTCTTCATTACAAATTTTAAATATTTTTTTATTTTATGCCTATTTTCTATCAGCTTTTTCCATATTCTTCCTCTTTTCTTCTGCTTCCTATTCTTCCTCGTTTTAATCTTCGTCTTCCTCTTCCTCATCTTTTTGTTTATACTTTTTTTCATCGCCATTTGAGTCTTGTTCTTAATCATCTTCCTCCTTTTTTTCTTATGCATCTGTCTCTTCTTTATCTTTACCTTGTTCTTGACCACATTTACATATTTTTATTTTCATCTTTCGCATTCTTCATCATCTTTATCCATATTCATTTTTCCAGTTCATTTTTCGTCTTCATTTTCACCTTGTTCTTTTTTTCTGTCATCTGTTTCTAATTATCTTTACTTTGTTCTATATTATTACTTTTTTTTTATAAAAATTGCTTTCTATTTTTCTTATAAGGAGCCACGCAGGAAAGCAGGGAAGGCATCTATTGTTTCCATTGGTTTTCTTATTATTCTTCCACTTCCACCTCGTGTCAATGGCAGCCTTACCATTGCGGGAAGGTAATGAAATTTGGCACACTGATACAGTTAGACATTATGAGTAATCTGACCCAATCTGGACCCTCTAACTCAAACTCTATAGCACCACCACCAGTCCAAAGTTGCACTTTTTTACAATTCTCATTGCTTCTTAATCCTTAGCTCCAGCCAATTCAAGCCAATTTTTTCATCTTATTTTCTTCATCTTTAGCTTATTCTTCATCATCACTTTAACACATTTTTCTTGTTTTGCATTCTTCATCCTCTTTTTCTAAATTCGTCTTTTCCTCTGTATCTTGTTCTTCCCTCTTTTCATTTTTGGCATGGTCTTCCTCATCTTGCTGTTCAAAATTTTTCTTCATTATCATTTTCCTTCTTTATCTTTACCTTGTTTTTCATAATTGCTTTTACATAATTTTCTTTTTTTTCAAAATTTTTCCTTTTCTTCATTGCCATAATTTAATCTTTTTTCCTTCCTTTGCCTGATTCTTCTTCAGAATTCTTTTTCTTCTACTACTTTTCCTAACCCTCTTCCAGTGTATTCCGCTAGAGCAATTCCTAATTAAATCTTCGTAAAAATGAATAAAAGTTCCTAGTAGAAGAGTAAAAAAAATACATATAATAAAAATAATTATCTCTGTATTATTTTCTTTGATGTGGAACACAAATGTATTTAATGATGTATGTTTTATCAAAAAACAAGGTATTTATACAATACTAATGTTTAAAAATCAGTTTGCTGAAATCACATTAACACCAAATAATTACAGTTATTGAAAGATTTAAAAAAACGGTCACCGAAACTCACATGTTTGGCAATCCTGATTACTTTCCCCCCAACATCCTCCGGACCCACAAGCTGATGAACAACGAGGACCTGAAAAAGAGGAGATAGATATAGTCAGCAACGGATATCAAACGTGAACTGAAGAGATAAATGTTTCTCAGTACGTACAGTTCTTTGGAATGTCTTGCAGGAAAAGCAGTTTGCTTTGAACTTTATAAACTGTATCTTCCCAGTTGATTCTCTGAGGAAAGCAAAGTTGAGAATTTCCCCAAATATAAACTCCACCAAGCAGAATTTCTGTGGAAAAGTCAGCAATTTTACTCACACAATGAACAAAACAACATTAATATTTAAATAAAAAAGGCATTCTTTATCATACCCATAATTTGAGAACATAAAACCACATCAATTATAGAAAATAAAAACTGAAAATTATTTAATTAAAAAATGTTAAATTGCTATCTTTTATTCCTTATCCAAAATTACAAATTAGCACCAGCTCTACCATTGTTCCAGGATTTTCAATGGTCAGGTAAAGAATGAATAGGTACATATTTTTACAAAACTGTTACAAAAATCTGTGTATTACAAATAAAACTACTGCAAGAATCCCATGCAAAAACAAAGACGCAAGAAAAACAAACATCTTTATAAAAATCTAAGCACTCAAAAATGTAATTGGAAGCAGTAATCAAGCTTCCAGAAGGCAAAATATAAGTGGACACAGCATCGATCAGAAAAACAAAAATATTTCAGAGCATTTCTACGCAAACTGAAAAAAAACAAATTGAATTCAAAGGCTGCGCTGGACAAGTGACCTGTCCAGGGTGTACCGCCACCTCTCGCCCGATGTGAGCTTGAGCTCCGCGTGAAAGGGAAGACCACGAAAAGGGAATATGAATGAATGAATTCAAAGGTTCGAGCCCTAATTAATGTGTTATGGATTTTGACCATCAGGTGGGGCTTTTAGCAACATAAGCTTTGGGTCAGCCTTAGGTACTGATGACTCACACCAAGTTTGGTGCCAAAATGCCAAAAGCTTGCTGAGATACAGTTTTAGATGGAACAATTATTAACATTTATTAACAAACCATAAATAACTTTTTGCCAGCAAAGTCTAAGGATGTTCTGATTCAAATTTGGTGAGAATCGTACAACAATTTGGGAAGTGTTCGAAAAAGTCGTTCTTTTTCCCCCAATTCAAAATGGTAGACCGGTAGTTCAATCTACAATGGTAAAACTGGTATCTATGATCTCGACTAGAGAGAACAAACGAAGAAACAAAAAATATAAACAGGATTAACAATAAGCTAAAACTAGCAAGTTATTAGCATTTTTTAAAAAAGTGATGCTTACTTGAAAGCCAACTTTTAGAATTTTTTAGGAATGCATTCACAATTTCAGTAATTTTTTACATAATTTAAAAGGCAGACCCCAAAAATGGCCAATAAGGTTAAAATTGGACAAATGGTTCGATTATGTTTGAGGCCCCAAACGCATTAAGACCAATTTTATGACATAGGGGCTTTTTAGAGATTCCATTCAGAAAATATAAGACTGACATTTAATTTTTAGGTTTATTGTTGTTTTCTTACCATTATGCATGACTAATTAAAATACTCAAAACAATGGCACCATAGAAGGTAAAAATGTAAAACTATGCTCTAGCAGATTTCTATGGTAGGTCACAAAGGACAAAAAGAGTCAAGCACAAAAATGCAAATTTTTGATCTCACAGTAAAGCTTTAAAACATTTAAAATGTTATAACGTGGTTTACCAGTCAGGCTCCTGAGGTGCAGCTCTCTAAGTCCCGTCTGACCGAGCTGGATGTTGTTGTGAACGGCGAGAGCGTAGCTGGAGTTATAAAGCTGACTGCCTCGAATGATCCGCAGATTGTCCAAAGGAATCGACCGGACTGAGACATGAGCAATCAGCACATAGCCCTGAACCTCCACGATCCCCTACACACATACAACACCAGACCCTTTCATCAAACTTGCTACAAGCTATAAAATCTACAAGCTAGCAGCAGTTAGCAGAGAGTGTAAAGGCTTCTACACAGCGATCCTAATTGAGATTTGAACAAATCTTCTAACAGCTTCTCACCAGGGGCTCTTCCTCTGGGTTGAGAAAATATTGATGCAATGACGCTCCCTGCCTGAAGATGGCGTTTGCAGTGCAAGGAAACAGCATGCCTCAAATCCTTTTCTCCAAATTTTTGTAATCTTTATGTCGATTTGAAAATGTGGGATGAGCGCCACCCAGTGGCACTTTTACATCCTACTTACTTCATTAAAAGAGACAGCTTACATTGATCTTTCTCCTTGCGAAAAACTTTGTTTTTGTCCACACCACTCATTTGTTCAGATGTGTAAGCTCCCAATGGCACCGATGGTTTCTGATACAGGTGCATTTTTTCATAAAACTTGATGTAGAGACTAGAGGTCGACCGATCAATCAGCCGGCCAATATATCGCACCGATATTTGCCATATTTTTGTATATCGGCATCGACCGAAATCCGCATTTAGTAGCACCAACTTAAAGTCAGGTTATTAGTGCGCCGGAACGTGCTGTTGCCACACATGAAGGACCCCAAGGCCAATAGGAGATTCAAAGATCCTGGGAGATAAAGGTATGCCTTAAATTGTGATATGTTAACGTCTCATGGCCATATATTTATAATATGTTACTAGTAAACTATGAACTATTGCTTCATTTAGTGAAAGATAAAAGCAAATAGCATAGAACCGGCATCGCTACCATTAGCTAAGCTGGCGTAGTCAATGGAGTTCAGTCTATTCAGCTAGCAACGCGCAACAGTGAGCAAAACGTTTTTTTGCAGTATTTTATTACTAGAGTATTGTAATTTGGTTTGTAACGTGAAGCAATCTGTTAAAAACAAAACAAAACAAATCCAAAAACAAAAAAAGTGATTTTTTTTTTTATTAGAGCATATTTTTAACAGTTATTGTATTCTTGGGATTTTAGACTGAAGGTGAAGGTAAACTACTAAAATGCTAACTCTAAATGTTTCGTCTGTTAAGTAAATGCTGTCTGATGGCTGCTGTATTTTAATAGTTAATTGTTGTATATATATATCGGCATCACTTATCGGCCATCGGCTGACCTCTAAACATCGGCATCGGCTATAGAAAACCATTATCAGTCGATCTCTAGTAGAGATGCCATAAGATCGGAGGCTATAATGCTTTAGAATTTGATGCCAAACTATAACAATGCTCAGTTTTCATATTCAAATCTGATTTAACACCCACTTTTAAAAATCTAAAGCTCCAGAAATCACTTTTGCCTTTTGAAACTCTTTTGAATGTTTTGTTTAATTTCAACAAAGAGTTATTTATTAAACCAAAATATAGACGTTTATCTCAAAAACCTTTTTAATGCCCTACTAATGAGAAATCTATCGGACATATGGACATTAAATTAATTTGCAAACACCGACAAATGTACTGCAATAAATAATGAACACAACAACAAATTCCATTTACCTCGACATGGCTGATCTAGTTTTTTAGCCAAACGTAACTGGTCAAACAATCATCAGTTTGCATTTTTAGTCACAAACAGTATACCATTCAGCTACAGAACAAACAGTTAAGGCTCTTCCTCTGGGTCGAGGAAATATTTGTGCAATGATGCTCCCTGCCTGAAGATGGCGTTTGAACATGATGTTGAACGGTTTATTCTGTTGATGCCTGATCACAGGAAGCTGTTTGACAAAATTGCGGAAAAAAGAGAGGATTTGTGGATTTCTTTCCAGTTTCATGTACAAAGTCGCCATTAAAATGTGAGATGAGCGCCACCAAGCAGCTCTTTTACCTCCTACTCACGTTATCTATTAGTGAGTTTTCATTGGTCCTTCTTGTGAAATATATGACAACCCGCAACTCTTATTTGTTGGCACCACTCATTCGGTCAGATGTATGAGCTCCCGTTGGAGACAAAACGTTGGACCAAAATTCTGAATGGTGGCCTTAAGACAGGGAAGGAGAGTAAAAAGCAAGAGATCTTAATTTCAGGGCTGTACCTCCAAGAAGGAGAGGTCCGGATTGTCTTGTAGGTGTGTGATCTCCAGGTTTCCATGAACCACCTGACAGCCTGTGTACAGCAGCCTCAGCATCTCGTAATGGTTCTCTAGGCTGGAGGGTAAAGCCAGTTTCATATCCGTCCCGAGACATACTGGAGGGAACAACAAACAAAACAATAATATTATACATTTAAATTCAATCTATTGCTGGGCGATATAAAAAAAAATCAATCTGCAGATAACAAAGAAAACACACTATTTTATTAAATTGTAAATAAATATACAGTGGTGTGAAAAACTATTTGCCCCCTTCCTGACGTTTTATTCTTTTGCATGTTTGTCACACAAAATGTTTCTGATCATCAAACACATTTTAATATTAGTCAAAGATAACACAAGTAAACACAAAATGCAGTTTTTAAATGAATCTTTTTATTATTTAGGGAGAAAAAAATCCAAACCCACATAGCCCTGTGTGAAAAAGTAATTGCCCCTGCACATAATAACTGGTTGGGACACCCTTAGCAGCAATAACTGCAATCAAACGATTGCGATAACTTGCAGCAAGTCTTGCACAGCGCTCTGGAGAAATTTTGGCCCACTCCTCTTTGCAGAATTGTTGTAATTCAACTTTATTTGAGGGTTTTCTAGCACGAACCACCTTCTTAAGGTCATGCTACAGCATCTCAATGGGATTCAGGTCAGGACTTTGACTAGGCCACTCCAAAGTCTTCATTATGTGGTTTTTTTCAGCCATTCAGAGGTGGATTTGCTGCTGTGTTTTGGGTCATTGTCCTGCTGCAGCACTCAAGATCGCTTTAGCTTGAGTTGACGAACAGATGGCCGGACATTCTCCTTCAGGATTTTTTGGTAGACAGTAGGGCTGGGCGATATATCGATATTAAAACATATATCGATATATTTTTAAACGAGATATGAAATTTGACCATATCGCATATATCGATATAGGCTGCGTAGTTCAAACTGCGCTGTGAGCCTTGCTCCAGCAAACTGCTTTAACCCGGAGCTCTCAACACTACTTCGCGCGCCCCTGGCCACGCCCCTCCTCTTTCAGGCACAGAGCGGGGAGGGGCTGGACTCTGGAGCAGACAATCCGCCGGCACTCTTCAACAAACATGGAGGAAGCAACAACATCTGCTGAGCATGCGGAGAAATTAGTTGGTAAACAAAAAAGTAGCGGCTCAGTAATATGGAGATGGTTCGGATTCAAAGTTTCTGATGAGAAACAAAACCATGTCATATGTAGGGAGTGCCATAAAGAAGTTACAGCCAGGGGTGGAAGCACTACAAATCTTTTCACCATCTAAAACAGTGGCACAAACTGCAGTATGAAGAGTGTGTGAAACTGCGCGCTGCCGAGGCCCCAGCTGCGAGCCAACCGCAACCCGCAAAAGCTCCAGCCCCGACACAAAGCTCCCTTCAAGCTTCATTTTCCCGCGGCGTACCGTTGTTGTGCCATATTTCGACTCCCGGCAGATTCCGACTCCCCTCTTGCGTGAACGCGCATTCAATCACGTGATTACACAGACTAAGCCAATGAGAGTTCACATAAAATGTTTACTCGTGAAAAAGTTTTAATTTTTATTTTGCTTATATGCCGCGTAGATGTCAAATTTACTTGTAACATTGTTCAACTATAAATATACGTTTAAAAAGTTTAAAAGAATGCAATCGGCTAAGTTGCTTACAGCATTGAATATTT
>SRMA01027175.1:18954-43562 GCA_007224835.1 Danionella cerebrum | reverse complement strand
TATATATATATATTTTTTTTTTTTTATTGTAATTAAACACAAAATACAATGTGTACAGTTATTTTACTTTTTTAATTGTAATTAAACACAAAATACAATGTGTACAGTTATTTTACTTAAAGGCTTCCTTGATGACACTTCAGTTTGTGTATCTTAATATTTGGCAAACGGGGTGGGAGGTGGGGGCTGTGAGCAGTGCGCATTCTACTGAAGTTCAAAAGGCAAACAAGTGTATATAGGAAATGGGGCAGCATTTGCATATTACGTTAAAGATAAAAACGATTTTCACTCAAGCACATCGAGTCGAGTTAATCTAAAACATTGATTTATCTCCCAGTCCTTAATCAATCATGCTTTTAACTTGTATCTGAATGAAGCTTTGTGTTCTTTTGTGTCTTCTAACTTCACATCACCAAACCCTAATTTAAAAGGATCATGACATCGTTTTTTTTTGCATACAAATATAAATTTTGTTCACATTGATCAAATTGTGTGTATAAGAAATGTGATTCTTTTCCTCAAAAGGTTTTTTATTTTTAATTAAAGTTTCCTTAATAATCTAGCCCAGGCTTGCTCCGGAAAAGGGTTGAGATTTTCATTAAAATTTTCACCAGTTACTCACCTATTGGTTACTGATTTGCATATTCATGAAGCGTATGTAAAGTTACATACAGATTCATAACGAGCAACTTACATACAGAGCTTTTTATCAAAGGAACATTGATAGAAATTACTTGATTACACTAAGACCAATCAGAAAGAAGGATTTTGTGGAGCGTCTGTTTTTATTGGCTAATCTGAAGCTCCTGAATTGAGCAAGAGATGCTTTGAGAGAGAAGCAATGGATATTAGATGGTTTTCAGCTAAAAAAAAAGCCTCGATAGAGGCTCACGTTTCCAGGGAGCAACCAGCAGAAACAATTAAATGAATAATTGAAATTCGTTTTTGCTACGAGTTGTGACCGCGTTCAGTTTTAACCATTTGAATCGTGTAACTTTTTGATTCAATCTACATTTATAAATCACTATAAAAGCCACTAAAAGGCTCAATATGTCATGACCCCTTCAAAACAAGCACATGCACTTGTTGCCCAACATCTTTCATATTACAAGAATGGAAAACACTAGTTTCTATAATTCTAGTTCTGCAAAGATGAGCATCGGAAAGGCATTAAAACGGCGGACTCCAAGTGAATGTAACGGAGAAGAAAGGTGCTCCTGCTGGGACTGCGGCTAAATAATATCCCACTGTTCCCACCAGTTCACAGTTCCGTTCCACCTCTTTCATCGTCATCACATACTATGTGTGTGTGGGTGTGTGTTTGAGAGAGATAGTTCAGGGGCAACTGTGTGGCCTTGAATAGAAATAACTCTACTGATCTCTGTTTCTGTAGCCTCTCACTCTCTCACACAGAACTGGCTTCTCAAAAACCGGAATAATCAGAATATCGGAATAATCATTCATGCCACAGAACTGTTGATAATATTTCTTTGTACATGGGGGTATAAACCTTGGAAATCACAGACGTCAGATGCTTGTAGAAAGGATTACGCTCAACTCCTCTTTACAGATTTCCTGTCATTAGCGTTTGGAGCAGAGGTGTTCAAAAATGTATACATTTGTTCTGAAAGTAGAGTTTGTTTATGGTTTGAACTAGGGCTGGGCGATATGAAGCAAAAAATATATCTTGATATATTTTGCTATATCTCGATATACGATATATATATCGATATCTTTACAGGATTTATAACCACCCCCCCCCCCCCCAAAAAAACCCTACTGCAAAAAAAATAATACAAATGTCAAAGTCGTTTTTTATTGAAGCTCAGAGGTGCTTCTGCAAATTTTCTTTCAGAAATCCTTGTATACATATTGCCTTTTCATTCAAAACTAAAAAACAGGCAGTGCATAGGAACAAAGTGCTCCTGTAACATTTAGGATATAAACAAAATCCCTGATAACATAAATAATAATTTAACTGTAAAATAATACACATTGCCTTCTTTTCATTCAAAAATAAAACAACTCAACTCAAGCTCATCTTTCCAGGACCTCTGTTGTAAGTAACCTTTCCAATTCAGCAGCAAGCCGCGCTCTCTCTGTAGTGTACAGTCGTGGGAGTTCCTGTCTCGAAAAGTAATGCTGACTCGGTAAACTGTATCTGACTGGGATCAAGTGTTTTTAGCATACGTTTAAAGCCACGTTGTTCAACGACGGATATGGGTGCCATGTCCACCGCTATGTGAAATGCCACGGACTCTATCTTTCATATTCAACACTCCGCGTTATAGAATTGTGGAGATTAGTTGCGCTTTGGTTGGCAGCAACTTTCACGGCATTCACGGCAGTAGACATCTGTCTGTTGTTCATCTGACGACTTAAAACCAAAGTATTTCCATATAATGGAGCCAGCAATTCTTCTTTTGCAACAAGTTCTGTAGCCTCAGGGCTGGTTGCGGGCGCCGCCATGTTGATTGAGACGACAGGCAAGGGGAGGGGGAACAAAAGCAAGGAGGCTCGGACGAGCGCAGCACAGAGAAGGCACACGAGCAAATTGGCGAAAATTAAATATAGACATTATATCGATATATACGATATGCCAGAATTCATATTGAGTTAAAAAAAATCTCGATATATTTTAAATATCGAGATATCGCCCACCCCTAGTTTGAACTGTACAAAAACGAAAAGTGAAAGGTTGTGGTCTTTTTCTCGTGGTAAACACGTTTTTGGAGAACCAGCTTGGATGCATTTTGTTCGTTGGACTGTTATAAGTACAACCAGTCCCTCCACATTTTCGCGAGATTTTTTTGTGATTGTTGCGGCCTACAAAGCTGAATAAGCTTTTTGAAAAGTTGAGATTTTTTAAGACAGATTTTTCTCAACAGCATTGCATTACCTTATGATTTCACAAACACATTATGAAATTTTTAAGTGTTCTTTAATTTTATTATCTCTATTATCTTTCTGCACGCTCTGATCACATGCAGATCTGACCGCAGACAACCACTGCTTCCTCAGGAGACTGCAGCGCAGGTTCAATTAAGGAAAAAAAGTAATGTTGTCCGTGTAAAATATTTAGACTTTTATCATTTTGTTGCAGCGACGCCACAGCTACGTCTATGTAGGAGAAACACTGGAATAAATGATTGATGAAACTACCGTGTGAAAGCAAGAAAAATAGTTTTATTAACTGCCCCTCTCAAACTCGCTAGCACTATCACCTTTGCCCGCGCAAGTACTGCCTGACAACTGACAACACAAACCACCACAGACCTAGTTTTACAAACGTCATCAAGTTTTGTTGTTTACCTTGTTCCTTTCGCTGCTTGCGATGGATTTACGAGCAACAGCTTCGGTGATAGTCACCTGCCGTGGCGGCTCTTGCACGGACATGTTTTGCTGTAGAGAAGTGTCGCTCAAGCGAGGTTTTTTTTGTGTTCCACGACAATGTTGCACACAGAGCAAAAGAGTTTCCCTCCACTTTCATGGAGAACATGAGGGAATTGCTTTGCACGGTCTTTCGCAGTGGTATTTGAAGGTAAGTGTGATGTATTTGCGCTCATGACTGCTTTCTCTGAAAAGAAAGTTCTGTGTGAAAATGCCGTGTACAGTGACGGACCAAACTGATTGGTTGAATTCTCTGTAAAGTCGCGGTGATTAGATGAAATTGCAAGGCCGCAAATAAATCACGGAGATTGGCTGAATTTGCGTGAATTGGTGTGATTGCAACATTGCGAAATCCTGGAGGGACTGTACAATGGTAGAAGACACTTGATGATTCAGTGGCTGTGTACCTGTAGAGACCTCATAAAAGGTAGGCATCGCCATTTTACACAAAATGACTAACTGTTGTCGCTGTGGTGTGTTAAACCTATAATCCTTTATAACGCCTGAATCATGAGAAATTCAGCTTTCAGATGATGCATAGTTTGTCAAACTTTACTTCGAAATAGCGGTTGGAATTATGCAATGTTTCTGTAAGTGTCGATTTTATATTAACAGGTTAAGGCATATGGATGAGCACGTGAAACTTTTTGCAGAACATATAAAAAGCAGTAGTAAATTTGGCTCAACAGCACATAGAGGTTAAGACGGTTAAAACTGAACGAAATAAATCATTAAAGGCCTCTTCACATTGATCCAAATTTTCGTACGACACGCCTCGATATTAAACCACAGGCGCCAACAAGAGATCACACATCGGACCAAACGAGTAGTGCCAACCAAAAGAGTTTCGGATTTCCAAATAGTGTCAGTTTTTCGCGACCAATGAAAGCTGGCTCTTTTGATGACACTCATCCCATATTTTCGCCACAAGTCCTCCACAAACAGCTCAAACTTTTGACACGGAAGTTCAACATCCTTGATTTTTTCTATGTGTTCTTTGAATTCTTCTTTGTTGTCGTCATCTTCTTGTCGTTCTTCTTTCCTGTTTCACCGTTTGGCGCAGTGAGTGGCTGTTGTAGCACCATCTTCAGGCAGGGGAGCTTCATAGCATCAGTAATTTTGACGCAGACGAAAGGCACCTTGCCGAGAAGCCATTGCAAATCTCATTTGGGAACGGTGTGCAGAGGCCTTTGCAGTGCTGTCGTTGTTTAATTCTCACCGGAACAGTAATTAGTCTCCACTTATTTTTTCTCTACATGCACCCTGAGAGCCAAGTTTAATCCCTACACTATAAAGCGGAACACGTGTAAGTGAAAACCAACTATACTGTGGAAACGAAAGACAACCTGTTTCCCTGAAATCATGCAGAAATTCCTGGTCGATGAAAACTTGTGTCACATGACATAAGAGCAGCTCTGGGTTTCAATGGCAACAGCACAAGAGCAACCGATCGAATGTAAATCAGTGTGCTTTTCACCTGTGCATGACCTAATACATCTACTCTTGGCACGAGACCAGACAGGACAGCATCTCTAAAATGTACTTTACTGTTGATCGGGTTCTTCACGGTTGAGTTGAGAGCTGTGCTTTCAATATAATCAATGTACGTGTCAAAAATTGAACGTGTAAGTGCGCACTCAATACTTGAGCCTAGTGTAACCTCCACAACATGCAAAACGCTTTCAACCAATTAAAGGGTTTCCACAATACTCAATGTAATCTTGCACTGTTCACAGCCGCATAATAAACAAGACTGACTCAACGGACAGGAAGAACAGGATTTGGATCAGACCGTGTGTCTCTGTGTTTGTGAAGCGTGTAGTCTGTTCTGACACACTGCAGCATGCATACCAAAACACTTATGGGATGCACGCATGCATATGCTGAACTAATGCATACCTTCATGTGTATTCTGCAGGTAAACAAACATAGTATGTGTTTGCACAAATAAATAACAATTAGTCAACTAGTCCGATAATGATTTTGACTAGGTCATTGATTGGTGACAATTGTGTTAATTTTGTTCAAATTATTCTGCAGTGTAAAAGGTTTGTGCATTGTGGCAAGGCAAGGCAGATTTATTTATATACCACATTTCACCCTGACCATTTCTTGGCTATCTATTTTAAAATTGTGTCAATATTTCAAAATCAAAATCTCAGAAGATCACCATTAAAAATGTGTTTTAAAACTTTGACATTTCCAAACCAACCTAAAATTCCCAGATCAAATCCGTCATTAGTAAAAAATGTATAACATGTATTTCCTTGCCCTGTCATGGATTGGTGACCCGTCCAGGGTTAGAAGATGCATGAATGTATTTCCTTCAGATCTTGTCTAATCAGGTACATAATAATAATCTTGAGTGCCCAATCCTGTTAATAAAATCTGATCTCTTATAGTTCCTTAAATGTTTGATTTACTCCTAACTCCTAAATTTGTTATCTGTTCGTTCATTCCATTATTTCACTGTTCTACAGCGAGAGAAGAAAGTGAAAGTAAAACATACAGAAATTGAAAGTAAAAAATTGATAACTTTTGAACATGTTTACAAAATGTAGCGATATAGCTTTTCTGCTTAACAATTTGCTCAAGCGTGCAAAAATCTTTTAAAATCAGTAAGAAGTTTGACAAAATGATGATGATAGAGTTAAAAGCATGGTCCTTTTATTTAGTGATTCCATTTTTGATTCTGAATTCCACTTTCATATTTCCATTTAATATTGAAAACATAAAATTTTTAAATTTACCCCAATAAAACAGAAACTGCCTCACTTATCCTCCTCACCTGCTATCATGAGGTTTGCTGTCATTGAGTGACTCTTTAAGTGCAATCAAGTGAGTGAGGTAGACTGACTGAGTGAGTGAGGCAGAGTGAATGGGGGAGCGAGTGACTGAGTGAGGCAGAGTGAGTGGTGGAGTGAGGCAGAGTGAGTCAGGGAGCGAGGCAGAGCGAGAGACTGAGTGAGGCAGAGCGAGAGACTGAGTGAGGCAGAGCGAGAGACTGAGTGAGGCAGAGTGAGTGACTGAGCGAGGCAGAGCGAGTGAGGGAGCGAGGCAGAGCGAGTGGGGGAGCGAGGCAGAGCGAGTGGGGGAGCGAGGCAGAGCGAGAGACTGAGTGAGGCAGAGCGAGAGACTGAGTGAGGCAGAGCGAGAGACTGAGTGAGGCAGAGCGAGAGACTGAGTGAGGCAGAGCGAGTGATTGAGTGAGGCAGAGCGAGTGACTGAGTGAGGCAGAGCGAGTGACTGATCAGTAGTTATAGCTGTCTGTAGCATCCAGCTTTGTGTTTTTAGAGAGTGTAAAAGTAACAATTTGTGCTCTAAAAGAGTGCTGATATGAGATACGAATAAAAATACACTCACTGGCCACTTTATTATGTACACCTGTCCAATAGCTCATAAATGCAAATTTTTAATGAGCCAATCACATAGCAGCAGCTCAATTTGACAAAAATGTGAATTAAAATAAACCACACAAAATATGAAACCACACAATAAGTGATGGTAAAACTTAGAGAATCCTGAGGAGTCCTGTTCACATTTTTGGTTTAACTGCACCTTTAAATGTGAGCATGGGATTCAGATCACAATACATAAGGTCTCATGCCAACAATGGCCAAACATCCCAGTGCCATTGTTTATGGATACTGCTCGTCAACAACCCTGAATGCTTCTCTGAATCCAGCTCAAGGATACTTACGCCTGGAACGCGCAACATCTCTAAATAACATTGAGGGGGGGTAAAAAGTACTAATTTACTAATCAAAAATATGTGAAAAAAACTATTCTTGAGAATGAAACAAAACTGAAAAACTGACAATTTTGACATGTTCGAGGCTTCAAAAACAAACATCAAGCCCTTGTGCATTTATTATTCATGCCATCAGAACACGAAGTCCTTACAAGAATCTTTCAAACAAATGACCTTTGGAACAACTTCAGTCAAGCAGGAGGAAGGAGTGTATGATTTCCCAAGAAAACAAACATTCTTCCTTCTCTGAACTCATGCACAGCACACACACGGAATAAAGATGCATAAAATAAAAATCCCGGTCGAAGACAAAGAATACGCTACAAAGGACTGTGCACTTTTATCTGCAACACAACCTCAAAACCATTTCATTTTATTCATTTGTGCACAGGGCGGAGGGGGGCGGGGGTGTTATACAAATACATGAGCTTGGTTACAGGATTGATAGCGATACTAGTTTCAGGCAATCCCAAATTAAAATCAACAAAAAACACACTTTCTCTGCATTGTTCTTCAGCACTTCAGGTCAGACATCACACCTATCCAATCTAAAAGAGATGACCTGTACTAGTAAATAATCTGATTGGTCAGGGGGCGGAGCTAAAAACTTTGGGCGTTGCAAGGAACAATCGAGCCGTTTTCAGCTCGGAAAAAAAGGAATACAAAATTACAAAGAAAAGAATGAATGATTCTGAGTAAAACTTGAATCATGTTTTTTGATGAGGAGACAAGACTAAAATATGGCAGGAATGTCAGGAAAGTTGTTTTCGCAAAGATTGGTAAAAGTTCAGTGTGATTTTTGGCACAAATCTAACTCCATACAGCCTCACCAGCAGCCGCTGCCTCGATTATTATATGGCTATTGTTTAAACCAATAGAATTATAAACTGTAGCTTAGTTCTGAGAAATGCTGTGATACTGTTCTATCAGTAGTTTATTAAACTCCTGAACGCTGGGCTGTCAGGTTTCAGTGCTATTGTGATGCTAAAGCTGCAAATCAAGTTTGTGTGGCATACTTCACCGACTACTAATGCACAAACAGCGCGTGTGAAAAAAAACAACCTGACGGGACTTTCTGAACACAGTCAACATGTAGAATATCATAAAAATGCACATTTAAATTGGTGTATTTCACCAAAACTATGCTGTTTGTAAAATATCAACGCGTGTTCAGTTTCCGTCGCGTCTACGCATGAGTAACACTCATTATCTCCAACTGCGTTATAATTGCACAATATCTTAAAGAAATCAGCACATTGTAAAACTCCAGTGTTAGTTTCGGCTTAGCTCGGAACAGTGTGGTAAAACGACCCACCTTCTCTCCCAGCGGAGGCTGTAATACCCAGCAGTAGCAGCGGGACCCAGACGAGCCCAAAACTTCTGTCCGCCTCCATAGAGTAGAAATCAGTCCTCCATTAGTTACACGTCGCTCAGTTCGTGCCAAGAACCAAAACGCGTAATTTCGGAGGTTTTAAATCCGTTTTCGTCTTTTTGGTATTCCACGAATAGCACCAACAACTTCCTGGCAGGAGCGAGTGCGTTCGATTCTCCTGGCGGTGCAGCGTGCGTACGCGCGCGCTCTCGTGGAGGAGTGGCTGAAGAATCCAGCAGGAGCTCGACTTTCAGACACAACACCTACTGGTTCCTCAAGTGGCAACAAAAATCATTTCTTAGTCATTTTTTTAGAAAACAATAACTTTTTCCACCCATATAGTTGGTGGAAACACAAACAACTGTGTTTACACACAAACACAGCTTTCCTGTGGCTCAGTTGGTAGAGCATTGCGCTAACAACGCAAAGGTTGTGGGTTCAATCCCAGGGAAAGCAAGAACTGACAGAAAAAAAAAAAACAAAAAAAAAAACATATTCATTCAAATGTAAGTCGCTTTGGATAAAAGCGTCTGCCAAATGCATAAATGTAAATGTTTACTCATAATCATATTTAAATCATAGTTACAACCTTTCCAAATGAGCCTCAGCCAAAATTACGCTATTATTATTATTGTATATTCCCCGCGTTAACATGACAGCCTGAAGTCTCTTGAGGTAGTTGTTGATGAGGTTCTTTATCTTCACTGTTGGTAAAACAGAACATTCCTCTTTGCAAAAAGCCTTCAACTCTTGTAAATTCTTGCATGAATGGCACGTTTGAGTTCTCCCCAGAGTGATTCAATGATATTGAGGTCAGGAGACTGAGATCCTCTCCAGAAACTTCACTTTGTTCTGGTGGAACCAATGACGAGTAGACTCTTGTGTTTTGGATCGTTGTTGTGTTGGAATGTCCATGCACAGGTTCCGGGCTGATATGCCTCAGTATCTTTTGAGAACAAGCTGGACTCATCTTCCCATCAATTCTGACCAAGTTCCTTGTACCTTTGGAGCTCACACATCCCCAAAACATCAGTGACCCACCTCCGTGTCTAACCATGAGGATCGTGTTCCGTTTATCATAGGCCTTGTTAATTTCTCTACAAATGTAGCATCAGAACTTTGTTCAGAAGTTTGGAGGCTTGTCTCTGACCTGTTTGATTTATTGCCACTTTGTGCCACTCGACCGTACAACTCATTGTCTTCAAGTGCCTCTTACAGAAAAGTCATGCCACATTTTTTGAGAGCCTTGTATTTCTGTTAAAGGTATTTATGGGTTTTTATTTGCATCCCTTACAATTTTTCAGGCAGTTTTAGCAGAAATGTTTGTAGGTTTTAACAGAAACCTCACTTTCCACTTCTTAAACAGAGTTTGCACTCTGCTAATTGGAATTTACAATTCTCTTTGGAATTGGAATTCTCTTTCCTGTTTTGTAGTTCCAGTTCAACAACCTTTTTCCCATAGATTCTTTGACGGCTCTTTTAGTTTCTCCATCGCTCAGAAATGTCAGCGTATCATAGGATGAAAGACGGAAGGGTCTATCAGAGTCCAGAAACCTTTTCTGCACAAACTTTGGCTCCAAGCAAACAGGTAGAGGTGAGGATGGTAGATACACTGTAGTATCAGGCCAAAATCACCACCAGGGTATGAAAACTTTTGATCAGGGTCATTGGAAAGGTATGATTTAAAAATAGTAAAACAGTAAAATAGTTATTTGGCAATAAATGGAAAAATAGTTCATATTTTTCTGAAAAATGGCCAAGAAATCAGATTTTTTTGGCTTTTAATTTTATTATCTGTATTTGGTTGTTTTTTTTATTGTTTGTAGTGCTTTCAATCATATTACTTATGTTTCAGTTTGTTGGTTGTTTTTATCTTTTTATGTTAATGTTGTAATTTGCTTTGATCATTGTTCAGCACTTTGGTTGCCCACCAGAATCAGTCAGATGCAACCAACATGAACACCATCCTTGCAGTCCTGTTAAGAGATGATTAGGCCAGCCCGACGTCAGTATGGAAAATGAACCAATGGGCCCCTGTCCCTGCTTTATGGGCCGGTCGCTGGCAAAAATATATATATAATTTCGACTAGTCCCAAGTGTGTCTGGGACATACATTTGCCCAGGATGTCAGATTACCAGTCCAGCCCTGGTAATTTGCACTTTACCTACTTACTTTCTTCACAACTAAATACACAACTATTAATGATTCCCAACATCTCTCAAAAATGTGATCTCATAGACACCCACACACTTTTTAATGTATGTAAAGGTGTATTTTGGACACAAAGGACTAGCTTTTGTTAATGTGGCTTAAATATCTCATAGAGCTGCAGTGAAGTCTTGTAACATTGTGTTTTAAACAGGTTTATTCTCCATCTTCAACTGAGTAAAAATTTGTGTTTTACCAATTAATATTGGATCAGCTCAGTTTGAACGAAGAAAACAAGGAGCTTTCACCAGCAAAGTTCCTTGAGTATTATACTGAAATGGAGTATGCGTCATGAAAATAAAAGCCTAGAAAATTTGCCGCTGGTTGTTGGATAAATGATGCTAAAATATCCACAGTTCGTTGGATATATAGAAACGTAATGACTGTGTCCGGTCAAAACACATAAATCTGCAGTTCTCGAGTCCAGAAGTCCAACGCAGACACTGCACAAGATGATGAATCGATGAGTTTATTCTCAACAAGATGGAGCAGAATACCAGATGTAGGATGTTTTGTAGATCATGTACACATGCTAAATGGAAAAACACAGCACATGTCTGGGATTCCAGCTAACTCAAAGCCTCACAAAAGGGAAAAAAGGGCAGGCAAACAGGAAATGGGGCCTATTTATAGACCACACCTCTAACAAATGCATTTTGGGTAGTGTAGTTTTTGCTTAAAGAATATTTAATACTCGCAAATTATAAAAAATAGAACAAAAAATAGATACATAAATTGAAACGAAAAAGGAAAATATATACATAAAATAAAAAGAAAGGAAAAGGAAAATTCACAACACTGGTATTAGACCTTGATGTAATTCTGAAAATCATGGGAAATAGGAAAATATTGTATTGGGAAAGTTTTTGGTTAATGTTTTACTGTGATGCTACTGGTCTAATTGGATTCAGTAATCTATGCTAAGCTATCCGCTAAACTGAAGAACAGCTGAATATTTTGCTGGTATGGCACTACAGATTATGTCAGAGAGATATAAAGAATGTGAACAAGGATAGTTTCGTCACTATTTTTCTGAAAAGTTAACCTTAACTGTGACAATTACATATTTATTTACATTTGCATGCTTCTCTGAACGATTTCCAGTCAACATTGTCCATCTCTACTTGTACTGGCCACATGCTTTTATCAGAAGTCAGTAGACTTGGAAAACATTCCAGAGAATGGCATGTGTTGCCAAAGTTCTCTTTTCTCTCTCTCTCTCTCTCTCTCTCATTGATAGCAAGCATGTTTGTGCCCAGGCCCAGACTTCTCTGAGAAGTAGGCAGAGAGTGGAGGAAGAAGAATAAACCTCTTTGATTCAAAACTATCCAGCATCTTGTCACCCCGGCAAGATGAGTAAACCTTCAGCAGCTGCAGACTTCACATACTAACTGGGTTTGCTGGGCCCCCATGGGAAGCATTTATTGGGAAACAAAATTAACAAAATGTCACTAAGATTTCATTTGGAGGTGTCTTTAAAAAGAGCTTTACAGACAAAAAATAAAAAAAAAACGTATAATTGCAATTGATCTAAACCATTTTACAAATCAATAACATGTTTTTTGTTTAACAAAAAAAGTAATTTTGAACAAAAACAAAAACTAATTCTTTGTCTTTGGTGGTAAAGTATCTTTTAAAGGGGCACTCTACTTTTTTGACTCATTGCAACCCCCCCTTTTAGCTGAAATCACAATCTGCAAATGTGGTTGTTATGGAAAACAGTCTAGTTGCTATGGAGGGGTCATTGACATAATGTTCCCCTCATCGGTACAAGTTCAATTAACCAACCCCCATCATTTACCAAAGCTGAGACAAAATTCCGAAAATTTGGTTGCTAGGATAAATTTTGGTTGCCAGGGTGAAGTCAGTGATGTCATACATGACAGCAGCCATTTTTTGTGTGTCATATTCTGTATCGTATTTATTTACACCTTGATTATAAAGGCCATTATACGTCAATGGTAAGTATGTAACCCTTTCTAGAGCCTGGGGTTCAAATACTTTTTTTTTAGAGAGATCGGCACAGACTGATAGCCTCCACAATTGTAGTCAGTTTGAAGTTTGTATATGGTTCTCAGTTTGTGTACTGTAAAATTTCCCAGCCTTCCCAGTGTTTTTCCAGAATTTCTTTTGTGGAACCATTCTAGAGAGATAAAGTAACCGGAGTCAGATCAGTTCTAGTTTTTGCAAAGTTCGGTGACTCAAAAAATTAAACCTAGGTATTTTTTTCTATGCTGATACTGTTAGGAACTCAACTGCAGTTTAATAATCGGGGAAACCAGTCTAAAAAAATATCCAAATTTCATTGTAAACTGGTACTACATCTAAAAAAGGCAAAAACATTGTTTTATTATGGAAATCTTTAAATGATTTTAAAATGAAATGTTAGTGGTCTAATTGGATTCATTGAAATGTGCTCAGCTATGCTAAAGGTGCTTTCACCAGATTTGGAGCAACACTGAGTCGTTCAAAAAAAGGTAAAACCCTACAATTCATCCCAGAAGGAGATGAATAATGAGTTTAGAATGCTAACCTAAAAATGAAATTAATAAATGTCTTTATACAAATAATACTTTTGAGTAATATTCACTTAACCCTCAGAAGTCTGGGGCAATTTGCTTTACGACTTTAGTAATAAATTACCTTTACAACATTTGTTTTACATTACACAATAGTTCCACAACAAACCTAAAATACAAAAAGACAAATCAAGTTGTTAATTTTGTCTTGGTTTACTGCAAAAATATAAAGAATTTACAAAGAACAGTTTTTATGTTGTTGTAAGTGTTGAGACAAAATAAAAATTCATAACCCCCCCCCCCAAGACGCAAAGACAAGCTCAAAACTATGTTATATACTGTTCCAAGACCTTTTTGTGCCAGAGTTTCAAAAAACACAGGCCATTTCACAGGTCTTGTACTAACAAGGGTTTTACCTGCCTTTCACCACTAGATGGCACTAATAGCACCTATTTGGAGTCTGTAAAATGAAATTGAAAGACGATACCGCATTTTCTCACATTTTTATTTGAATTACCTTGCAAACTATGCATCATAATTCTTGTAATGTTCTTTATAGCCAAAACTGATAACCTTATTAAAATGCACACACTATATATGAAATCGACATTAAACAATAGCTCGTTCACATCTTAAATCAAAACTGCCTGCAGAGACTTCTAAGTGTTAAAAACTTGGGATTGTCAACTCAATTTTCAGGAAACCAAATTTCAAGTTTTGATTATTGTAAACTAACTTAGGTTTATAGTATATGCCCAAAACAATTGAATGTCTTCGATTTTATTTCTTTTAATACTTTAAATATTCAGTTCAACTCGAGAGAAACAGGCACCCAATGTCCCCTTTGAAGGGAATAACCACATTGCACATACATGATTTAATAGAGAACACATTTATCAATTTCTTTAAACAGATTTGAACTTGCGTACAGTTGGTGGTGAAAGGTGCAATACAATAGCAAGACCAAGAAAGAGAGAGCTATGGGAGTGAGAGTGAAGGGGGATTGAAATACAGTACAGAAAGTAGTTCTGGAGTCTGAAATTAGCCATGATTAAACCAACCAATCAAGATGAAGCAGAATGTAGAGGTTCTGCATGGGGGTTATGTAAACACAGAAGCCCCTTTGGTGTCTGGTAATGCTACATGATTATAATAAAAAGAACTGGTTTTCTTTGCATTCTGTAAATCTCATTCCCTTTCTTCTATATTTTCTTTGAAGTGAAGAAAGTTCAAGTTTACATTCTGCATGCAGGTCATTTCACAGTATGATAATGCTGTTTTTGCCCGTGATAAAGTTAAGAAGATCAAAATATGCTTAATGAGAAGGAGAAACACATTCTATAAAAGCTTGTATTTTCATTTACATCAACCATTCACTTGCTTGGCCAAGACAGCAACTGGAAAAGTTCCAGAAGCTTTTAAGCATCTGTCTGACTTTAAATGAGCATCTATGAAAGCTTCTTTCCAGCGCAGTATGAAAAAAGCATGTATTTTATTTGTTATAGTTTTATTCACATTTCATTATGATATGAAACAGCTAATGAATTGCAAAATTAATCTAAACGGCTAAAGTTTGTGCACACACTGGTGTTGGCTTGTAAAAGTGCTTTTTGAAAGGCAATATCACAATGAGTAACATAAAACAACCCACATGTCTGAGATAGTGATATGACAAATTTATTGCCATGTTAAACATTCTGGTCGCTAAGGAGGGGTCAGTGACGCAATAAAATGTTCCCCATGTGAACAAAAATTGTATAAACCAACCTCAAATCCATCTTTTATCAAAGCTGAGATACGTAGAGTTCTGATATTTTGGTTGCTAGGGTAAACGTTTTGGTTGTTAGGGAGCTGTTAACATAAACAAACCCGCATTGATGTTTTGTGGCCATTTATTTTCAATGGCCATTAAAAAGCTTCTTCTAAAGCCTCAAATACTTTAGCACAAGGGGTTTTGCAAGCAAAATCGAATAGAAAATTTGGTTTGTTTTGTTAAATGAAAACTTTCACGTTTCCATTTTTGATGATAATCCCGTCTTCCACTTCAGTCTGACACATGTGACCTTGCGTTGCTTCAAATAATTTCTCGCGAGTGTTTAGTCGCAAGACATCGTTTAAGAACAAGTTTCGATGCTCAAAGTCATGCAGTTCCATGTTGCCAACCTATCGTGCAGTGAATACAGCCGTGACTGGAAGCTGCCCCTAACAGTCATGCAGTGTGACGCAATCTGTGACACAACGTCTCTGAAAATCGTACAATCTGAACTCGGCTTATGGCTCTTTCTTTGTATCCATTGCTCGGTCTTTGTGGAGTTTGGAAGAAAAGAATGCGCGTGTTGTAGACTATAACACCCAAGAAGTTACGCCCATTTTGGGGAAGCGCAAGTGGAATGTTCAGGAATTATTAGCATATTCTGTTCAGCAATGGCGTCCATTGATAAGGTGAACATGAGGGAACGCAGGAAAAGAAAGCAGGTCTGAAGAAAAGATGCCCATGTGTTGCCTTGTTTGAAGTTTCAATAACCTTTTGTTCACTTTTGAAAAGTTTCCACTGTATTCATTTTGATCTATAAAGTTAATTTTCAACAACACTTTCAGTTTACTCTAAACACATTGTGAGATAAAGAACATCCTTCTACCAAAACCTGAAACTAAAATGATAAAACACATGCTTAAAATCACACTGTTCTGTTTGTAAAGTAGCTTTCATAAACATGCTTCAAACCTTCTGTAGCTGTTATTTTGTGATCAGCCATTACAGTTCTGGATACCCTTGGGTTCCCCTCCCCCCATACATACCCCTTTTAGCCTCTCTAAACTGCTATATTTACCCTCCAGGCCTATCACACTGCACATGCATACACACATAAAGTGCACAAGTGACTGTTTGGGAGAAAGATGTGTCAGGCATTCAAATGCAGTTTTGGCTCCAGTAGATAATTCTCAAGAAGAAGAAAAAAAAACATCTTTAAAGTAAAAAGAGAATAAGGTTTTATGGATTGTTGGGAGAGATT
Source organism: Danionella cerebrum (assembly GCA_007224835.1). Taxonomy (NCBI): domain Eukaryota; kingdom Metazoa; phylum Chordata; class Actinopteri; order Cypriniformes; family Danionidae; genus Danionella; species Danionella cerebrum. The sequence goes on along the minus strand of SRMA01027175.1, from coordinate 27,307 downwards.
TTTGGACACCACGACTTGGCGCCTTGAGTAGACAACAAACATAAAACATAAGGCATAGAGTGACAAGTGTTCTGAAGACAAAGAACAATACAAGCTATGCTAGCCGTCGGGTTGCTATAGCGATAAATGTGATGCACTACAAGCTCAAGTTGCAAAGCAGCTACACACACACACACACACACACGCACGCACACACACAAACACATGTTTTCCATGAACTTCAGAGGGCAACCGATTCCATCTCAAAGTTTTCATTTCAAAAGGCATTCTTGGTGAAAACAAAAGAAAATCCCCAAAACCAAAACCATCAACTGGAAAAACTCAAGTGATATGTGAAAGCATATTTGAAAATCTAATTCCAAAAGCAGCAAAAATAACAACAAAAACATATTCAATCAATGATAAATAATACACAATATGGAACCTTTGAACGAGAAAGGAGAAGTTTAGTAGAATGTTCTTTGAAGTAAAACAATCAAGCTCCAAAACCACTATGTAAGAAAATATTTAAACAATTGAAGGCTGTAATGAAGTCAGTCGAATTGAAATAAAAATCTTTAATTCTTTAGTTAATTCAAAACCTATTGTGATCATTAGCATTCCCGGGCATTGACATCGATGGCAGCCCTATGAACCGGGAGAGCTGTGAAATTTGGCACACTGATCCAACTGGTTCTTTTGAGTCACCTGACCAAATTTGGACCCTCTTACTCAAACTCCCTAACACCACCACTAGTTCAAAAAATTCACTTATGCGCATGCTAATAACTTTTGAATGGCATGTTGAAGCAAATAAAATGTAGCATCCTTTCCTCTGTAACCCTCTGACCATGCTCATCAAAAAGAATTTGATTTATCAAACCAAATAATTAGCAAACAATCGTAACATAATGCTTAATAAAATGATCATGTGGCTACATCCCCACAATGCTTTAGTTTATTAACACTGGTGTATGCTTTAAAAGCCACAATCTGCGTTTGTCTGAAACCACAGCACAATACCCCCTAGTGGTCGAGAGAAACCATTCATTTTCCTGCCCCCTTAGTCCCTTTCGGGGTCACAGGGGTCTGCTGGTGCTCCAGCTAACATCGAGCGAGAGGAGGGCTACACCCTGGACAACATACACATTCATACCTAAGGGGAATTTAGATTATTTAATTTCAATTAAACGAACTGCATGTTTTGCGGATTGTGGGGGAAGCCAGAGTGCCCAGAGAAGCCCACGCAAGCACCGGGAGAACATGGAACTGGAAGGCCACATCGCTACTCACTCTACCACCGTGCCGCCCTCACAAAATACCAAGAACATTTTTTTTTAGTTTTCCTAAAACCCTAAAATCTGCTTTATATGTTTGGAGCATCATGCCAAATCAGCTCATGGCCAATTTTGGTCTTTAAGCATAAACATATCTTGACAAAACTTGGCATGCGCAAACGTCCTGCTGTTTTGAAGGGAACGCAAAAGGTAATGCCACCTTGTGGTCAGATATGTAGCCTAACCCAAGCATGAAACTTTCGCTTTTGTGTCTTATACGTCCATTTGTCTGTCTTTCGATTAAACATTTGGACCTTCATGATGAGTTGAATCACATTTAACTTAGCTGCCACAGCCATTTTAAGTGTCGGCCATTTGGGATTTTTTTTTTAAAAAGCTGCTTTATGAAAACGCATTAACATATCTTTACAAAAATTGGCATCTCTGAGGTTACTGAAAAAGTTTCATTGGAGCACAACCTTGATGCTGGATCTTGCACAGACTTGCAGTTATATTTAGCTTTAATAAACTGATACGCATACTTCCAATAGGGTCTGCAGGAGTCTTATCCAGCGCTCCTCAGCCAAAAGGCAAGATAATAATGCACTTTTCACCCTGAAAAACACTGAGCAGGAATTACAAGATGTGCAAGTGTCAGTTTATTTGGTCTTGCTCAGTGTGAATGGCCATAAAACTACTCTTTTTTTTCAGGTTTGTGAAAGAACATTCTTCTAAACTTCTCCTTAGGGCTTTTTCCTACTGTGCTGAACCCAGGGTCATAGACATTCAAAACAGCAGCTTTAGCTCAGACTGAAACATTTCAAACTTATTTGGGGGTAAAATTAAAAACAGCTTTTTTACCAGGAGTAAAAAACACAAGCACTATGTTTTAAAAGTTAACTGAACAGAAGAACTGTGTATTATAACTGAAATCCATACCCTGCTAAATCAGCTCTTGTTCCTGAAGCTTTTAATAAAAATAAATATGACATTTGAGGAAATCAAGTGAATGAATGATTGAGAATCTTTGATTTGTTTCATTTGAGGGGTCCATTAATAAAAAAAAACGCAATAAATGCTCAAGGAAATGCAATGCTAAAGCTAAATGCTAAACGTTTCATGTGTCCTTCCAATACGTTTTACAAACATATGTCCCCCTAGTACATTATGTGATTGTTTGAATATTATGGAGTAAAATGAAAAAGAAATAGTCTAATAAAAGAAATAAATGCATGGATTATTAAATAAAATTATTAATCAATACATAAATCAATCAAGTAAAAGAATAAATAAATAAATATATGCTTGAATAAAAAAAATCTCTCAAATTAAACGCATTTAAAAATAAATACTTGAATAAAAGAATTAACAAATACAATTATTGATGCAAAAATAAAATAATTAATGCATTTATGTATTTTAACACTTCTGTATTAATTGTTTTTTTTTTATTTAAAGAACTCTTCCTAGTTTAGACTGTTTGGCGTTAGGAACGTCCAGCTAAAAGAGATAAATAAAAGAGTATAATTAAAAATAAATAAATACAAATATGTTTAAATTCACTATATATAAGCATTTATTTGTTTAGAGATATGAGAATCTTTATGTACATTTATCCAAGCATATATTGTTTTAATTAATTCAATTATTTCTATACTGATTTATGCATCGTTGCATTTATTTATAATTATTTATTTCTATTTGTCCAATTTAGTGCTCCATAAAATATGTGCAGCGCTCATCTAAGAATGAACAAGGATGAACAATTTTCATCTCCAGCACTCCACTAAAATTCATAAAAATTACTCAAATTTAAGATGACTGTACACCCAAATATAAAAGCCATTTGCTTTACAAACAAAAAAATTGCAAAACGATTAGATAGATTTCTGTGATGCGATGTTGGAGAAGACTCATGAATAAAGGAATTTTTCTATTTAGTTAAACTTTAGGTACAAAAATTCATCTGTAGCCAGTGGATTCATGGCACCAATCTCTTATATTAAAATATTTTAGAATAAAATACCGAATAATCGATACGTGAGGGCTGCACTTTAAATCAAATCAGCGTCTGGATTATTACTACCCATCTACAGCGATTGAAGTGAGTGATGAAATGTTCCCCCAGACGCAGGGAGATGAAAATCAACAATAGTGCAAGGTGACTTCCTGCAAACGTAGGCCTCAGCACAACCTGCTGTCTGCTCATAGTATTGCACCCTGGTGAGTAAAACCGTCCCACGTCTCAGAAACAAGAGCAATGTGCTCACTCAAACCCCTCCTGAGCACCAGTGTAAACTTGTGATAAACGGACGCTATGAATTCTATTCTCACTTCAGGGAAATTAAATCACACATGATCAATGTCGGCGGACATGTTAAGGAGATATGCAAACAACTCAGGCAAAGAAACAAATTAGCAATAGCTGCAGATGTTCAGGAAGGCGACTTTTCTTCGTAAACGAAGGCAAAGCTCAGTGAATGCAAATTCAATCATTATATAAAATCAGAACAACAACCAATTCAAAACATTAAAAAAAACTCAAGATAAAAACAAAATGTAAACACAAGAACATGATGGATTCGACACTGAGGCCCGGCGGAGGCCCCGGCACTGTGCCTGATGGGAAGGATATCAGAGGAGGGGTGTCGGTTCTGAGACTGTTTCCCCCTAGTCCAGTTTCACTCCAGGCTTCTCTGTGTTCAGGAGATGAAGGCTGTCGTCGATGAGAAAACTGTAAGGAAACAAATATGGGTGCAAAATAATATTTTTAAACAGTTTTAATTATTGTGTTACCGGCTATTTGATGTCATTATTATACAAACGCTGTAATGTGCAAAAGTTTTAGGCAGATGTGAAAAATGCTTCGGGAAATGGAGTGTTACTCATTTATTTTCATCAATGAACAACAAAAAAAAAGAGTGAAGAGCAGAAGAGAAATCTATGTCAAATTGAGATTTGCACCCTTCTTTTCCAGCACAACTGTACAAACTTTTTGAAGGGTTATAATAAATATTTGCAAAAGTGTCTGGCTCCAGACTTCCACTAGCTCTCTGGACTACTACTGGACTTACTTAAGTGGCTGGCTCTCTATTGGATAGCACACGTCACGTGACTTCATTCGTTCCTGAAGCACAGTGTGGACACCAAACATTTAAAAGTGTACATCAATGTACAGATTAAAATAAATGTTCAAAATATTGTGCTGGAGTCTTTTCCCTCAATCTATTGACTTCTATAATATAAACATGTTCCTCGTGACTGAAACGGTCCTAAATATTAAAATATAAAACTGTTCAGAGTAAAGAATTATTGTACTTGAATCTTTTTAAATTGTCAATACCTGCTATGAAACTTATGTCAAATTAATTTTTTTCATTATTAATTTACGATTGATATAGAAGAGTTAATTGTCGACGTAACGTATTAACAAACAAAAACCGAATTATGCAATTTAGTGTATGTATATATATATATATATATATATATTAGGGGTGTAACGGTTCACGGGGATGTATTGAACCGTTTCGGTACGGCCTGTTCGGTTCGGGACACTTGCGTACCGTTTCGGTATTCGGTATTTTTTATTAGCGCGATATTAAGCACAGCGGAACTATGTTCCTAGGCGAGTTTACGCACGGACGCTATTGAGTGAAACACAGTAGCACTGCACGAGTAGCTGTGAGAAATGGACACAGCGAAAGAGAAGCCAGCGCTTGAAGACCCTCCCACCTCACTACGGTCTCCTGTTTGAGAACACGTTGGCTTCTCTGTTAAAATACATAACGGGATAAATTTAAAGTTGTATGCCGACATTGTTCCACGGAGATCGGGCAGGCAACACATCTAACATTTTCTACTGCTGGAGATATTGTCACTGCAACCAGATCTGTGCTCTCTTCAGAAAATGTGGATAGGTTAATCTATCCTATCTATCCTAACTAGTTGCAGTATTTCATTTTTTATTTAAAAAAATGTGCTTTTCTTTATAAAGAGTGCAATTTATTTAAAATATCACCCAAATGTGTCACTTTTATTTATTTTATGCAAGAAATTCTATTGTGTATTGGCAGCTTTTCAAAATAAAGATTATGTAAGTTCTTATTGTTTTGTACCGAACCGAATGAACCGAACCGAACTCTCCAAGACACTGTACCGAACCGAATACGATTTTAGCGTACCGTTACACCCCTAATGTATATATATATATATATATATATATATATATATATATATATATATGCTCAGAAGCATTTTGTGCAAATCTCAATTTGGATCGATGTGTAGAAGCTTTAAAGAGGATGACTTTTTAACAAAGATTATATTGACTAGACTTTCTTATTATTTACTTTAAAAGACAGAACAGAGAAGAGTGACAGGAAAGCGAGGTGGAGAGAGAATGTGGAAGGATGGGAATGGCGGCAAGGCTTGGTACTAAAACTCGTGTCACCTGGTACATATGTGCAAACCGCTAGACCATGGCCCATCATGACTTGTTATGTTTGAGCAGTTATGTGTTAACATTTCCTAACTTTTTTCCATCAAATTTTTTTCTCAATAAAACGAATAGTTTGATTTATTCAAATTTTATCAGACTGTGCCTTATAAACCGAAAATACGATTCACCTGGTGCTACCACTGCGTTTCTTTTTTACGTTATATTTAAAACAGATACTTTTACTACACTTTTGTTAACCACTTTTACAATTCCCGGCCTCTGCCACCACTGATTGTTATGCTAACAGGAAGACTAATGAAGTACCTGTAGAAGAGGAAGTGGACGGGCACTGTGCTGAGGTGCCAAACAGCGTGGGCATCCAGAACCCAGAAGAGGGGCGGAAAATCCAGCAGCTCCAGCAGCGCAAGTCCATGCAGCAAGAGCACCACCAGGACACACTTCCACCAGTACGGAAGTATCCTCCTGTTCAGCCAGCACCAGCACAGCCACCACAGCAGGTTGACCATCCCTGAGAGAGATCGATCAAAATCAACCTACTGGTGACTTTTGTCAAAATGAACAAACTCCATCTGTGCTTCACAGAACTCCTACCGATGCTGGCATTGGCAGCCATGTTGTAGCCATAGTCAAAACTGACAAAGGTCAGATAAGAAACGTGAGACGTGAAGGCCAAGATGAGCAGAACTCCCACCATACTGGAGATTGCAGGTCGGCGTAAGCCTAGTGTCCTGAAATAACACAGGAAACCCTAAATCGCTATCCTCAAAATAAACACTCCAAAGTTTTTAAGGTTGGCCTAACGAACCTGACACAGCACAAGTAGATTGAGTAGAGAATGACAGCAGATGCACAGAAGTAATCCATCTTCTACAAAAAAAGACGGTTCAACCCTTCAATCTTATATCCCAGAATGCCGGAAACACTATTCCGTTCAATCCGAAATATGAGTAAACTCTCCAAAATTACCTCGGTTAGATAGGTGTCTCTGGTGTGGAAAACTGTGGACCAGAACCAGGCATTGAGGGAAACCTGCAGTGAAACAAAATGTCTGTGTTTTTGCACTTCTTCAATACATCAGACTAGTGTTAATACAGAATTTAAGTGGCTTTTAAGAATGCATTCTATTTTGAGACATATTGAAATGTATACATTGGTTTCTGTCTGCAGAAGACTCTTACCATTTTGCTTTATTTTCAACAAAAAAATACAGGCACTTCCTAACAAGCAAAATTCAATAGCTGCGATGACCATAGAGGTCCTAAGATGGTGAAGTCACATGGTCTGTTAACATGCATTAAAAAACAATTCACTCACTGAGTGGTTTTGTGAATGCATCAAAACAGCATAAAGATGCATCAAAATACTGTTTTCTTATGTACACGAAACGCTCGCGTCACTTGATAACTTTTTAAAAGAGTATTTTGCGAAGCTTCAAAAGCACCAATTGTTTCCTTGGATTTTCTTTATATTACTTTTCAGTTTCCACCATTTCATCGATGGTAGCCCATAGAACCGCTTGCGGAATGTTATGGAATTTGACACACTGGCTAACGTGCATCTGACCTTTAAGCTGACCAAATTTGATGTTTCTAGTTCAAACTCTTTAGGACCACCATCAGGCCAAATTTGTACGTTTATGCTAATTAACTAATTGTAGAATTTTAATTCACTTTGCACCTGATCCGTTGGCTCAAGACAAATCCACTTTAGAATTCGAAGTAATTTCCCACCATGATGACTTTCCCGCCATTTTGAATTACCGTATTATTCGGCTCATAAGACGCACTTTTTCTTCCCCAAAACTGAGGGGTGCGTCTTATGAAGCGAATGCAAACCGCCGCGAAGTCCGGTAACGGCCGTATGAGAGGTGTAAGAGCTCCGGAGCTCCGGAGCTAGGCCGAAGCCGCGGCCATATTTGTTTACCAAGCGCTGCGCGCTGACGTCATCGCCCATCTCTGCCATTGCGCGGACGTAACGAAAACGGGGGGAAAAACTTCATTTCCCACAATGCCTTTGGCATCCGCATCCATACTTACGTCACGAGCGAAACTACAGAGATCAGCTGGCTCTCGCATTTGAGTGATCTCTCACGCTACAAACCCGTTTTCTCACGCTAAAATACATTTCAAGATGTGAAATGGGCACAGCTCATAGTTTGTCTGCTATGTTTTTTGAGCCTGACGATAAGATGATGATCGATAAGCATCGTCTTCAGTCTGTGAGGGTTTTATTTCCACTAAGCATTCACTTGGACAGTTTCACAATCTTGGACAGTTTGATCCTTTATTAATGGAGTTATTTCAAAAGGATTTATATTAGAACAAAAAGCATATGCTTGTTTCCAGCGCTCGCTCTCTCTCTCTCGCGCTCTCTCTCTCTCTCGCGCGCGTGCGTGCGCTCGCGCTCGCGTGAGGTAAACAAAACGCTCTCAATGACTGAAACTCTTCTTTAATAAACTCAAACTCAAATCATCTCTCAACGGTACATCTCACACATGTACATACGAGATAACAAACGTAAGTAACGTGTTCTGCAATTAGGGAGTGTTTGTTTATTAAAGGGGGCCTCGACTAAAAAAGTTTGAGAACCACTGTATTATTACTAATGTGGGGGCAATGTTACTAGCTATTATTAGTAA
>SRMA01027175.1:0-18087 GCA_007224835.1 Danionella cerebrum | reverse complement strand
GTAGTAATGTAGTGACGATGTTACTGGCTATTATTAGTAATGTAGTGACAATGTTACTAGCTATTATTAGTAATGTAGTGACAATGTTACTGGCTATTATTAGTAATGTAGTGACAATGTTACTGGCTATTATTAGTAATGTGGTGACAATGTTACTGGCTATTATTAGTAATGTAGTGACAATGTTACTGGCTATTATTAGTAATGTGGTGACAATGTTACTGGCTATTATTAGTAATGTGGTGACAATGTTTTTGGCTATTATTAGTAATGTGGGACAATGTTACTAGCTATTATTAGTAATGTAGTGACAATGTTACTGGCTATTATTAGTAATGTAGTGACAATGTTACTGCTATTATTAGTAATGTAGTGACAATGTTACTAGCTATTATTAGTAATGTAGTGACAATGTTACTGGCTATTAATAGTAATGTAGTGACAATGTTACTAGCTATTATTAGTAACATAGTGACAATGTTACTGGCTATTATTAGTAATGTAGTGACAATGTTACTGGCTATTATTAGTATGTAGTGACAATGTTACTGGCTATTATTAGTAATGTAGTGATAATGTTACTGGCTATTATTAGTAATGTAGTGATAATGTTACTGGCTATTATTAGTAATGTAGTGACAATGTTACTAGCTATTATTAGTAATGTGGTGACAATGTTACTGGCTATTATTAGTAATGTAGTGACAATGTTACTGGCTATTGTTGGTAATGTAGTGACAATGTTACTGGCTATTATTAGTAATGTAGTGACAATGTTACTGGCTATTATTAGCAATGTAGTGACAATGTTACTAGCTATTATTAGTAATGTAGTGACAATGTTACTGGCTATTATTAGTAATGTAGTGAAAATGTTACTGGCTATTAATTAGTAATGTAGTGACAATGTTACTGGCTATTATTAGTAATGTAGTGACAATGTTACTGGCTATTATTAGTAATGTGACAATGTTACTGGCTATTATTAGTAATGTGACAATGTTACTGGCTATTATTAGTAATGTAGTGACAATGTTACTGGCTATTAGTAGTATTGTAGTGACAATGTTACTGGCTATTATTAGTAATGTAGTGACAATGTTACTGGCTATTATTAGTAATGTGGTGACAATGTTACTGGCTATTATTAGTAATGTAGTGACAATGTTACTGGCTATTATTAGTAATGTAGTGACAATGTTACTGGCTATTATTAAAAAATGTAGTGACAATGTTACTGGCTATTATTAGTAATGTAGTGACAATGTTACTGGCTATTATTAGTAATGTAGTGACAATGTTACTGGCTATTATTAGTAATGTAGTGACAATGTTACTGGCTATTATTAGTAATGTAGTGACAATGTTGCACTGGAACAGTGATGGTGATAACGAATAGTGATGAGTGGGGGCAAAGAAAAACATTTTTTTTTTTGTTACTTTTACTGTTTACTGTCTGTTCATGTTACATGTTTGGCTGTTAGCTTTTACACAGTTGATATAAAATATTTTACAACAGTATTTGGTTCAGAATCTTTTTTTCTGGATTTTCCTCTTTAAAAATTGGGTGCGTCTTATGTGCCGGTGCGTCTTATGAGCCGAAAAATACGGTACATTAAAAACTTACTTTTGCAAACTTCAAGGCTGTTTGATCAATTTTCACAAAATTTGGTCCAGACCATCTACTAACGTTTTCTGACTTAAGCTATTCAGAGATTTTGATTCATCTAATGGCTTGTGAATTATTAGCGAAGGATCATTACTTTATTGTATTATATTTTTATAAGAAAAATACGACCTAGTGTTCTGAAAATGTGAAAACAGGTATTCAGGCCTATATCTCCAAAGATGTATATGATATGTCCCAAAATCATAAAATTGGTTAATCACGTCCAATTTTACCAAGTCAACAACTTTGGGTGTCATTTTGAATTATGCACAAAATTGCTTCTAATTTGCAAATACTGCACCATAAAATTCCAAAAGTTGGCATGCATGCTTTGAACCGTGCCCCAAAGGGACTCAATAAGTTTTAAGCTAGCGCCACCTTGTGTTCAAAAAATATAAACAAATTTTGAAAAATGCTAAAAACTCCTTTGCTATCTTTAGCTTAGTCATGAACACAATCTTGCCTTTTACCATCGCTCTAATACAGAACGTAGATATACTTTTTAACATATTTGATTTCACTTCCTGTCTGCTATATTGAATTAATCAAAAGTTATTCACCTCGCAGTGATTGAAGTTAAGATTTCATTGTTAAAATTATCTCAGAAACTGTTGACACCAACTTGGTGAGCATCATCAGTACATAAGGCTGACCCCAAACACAAGCGCCACCTAATGGTCAAAAACCATAACAGTGTAAATACCACCCAAACCATTTGAATTCAGTTTTATTTTTAATTTGCCTAGAATTGCACCAGACTGTCTTTGTTTTTCTGTTCAATGCAATTTCTGTTTATGTTTTCCTTTTGAAAGCTCAGCTCTGTACAACTGCTGTTCAATTTATGTAATTATTTCTTTTGCCCTGCCAGCCATTAAAATTTGCAGCTGCAGGAAATGATAGAATATTATTAGGAATAAATACTAGCTCTCACCAGTGAGAAGGCGGTGATGGTTTGGTACATAGGGCTTTGGCGAGGAACTGCACTCCGGTATCTCAGCAGCATTAGCAAACAGGCTAACCCATTCAGCAACGATGCCAGGGCTGACGCAGGCTCCTCGAAGCACAGGAAGCGAGCAAAAGGCCACTAAACAAAGAAAGAGAATTTTTTTAAATATTATTTAGTGTATATTACTACCCTGATTTAATATTATTACCCTGAAAATAGAAATGCACCATTTACAAAAATCATATTGTAAAGAGTAGTTAGCTGCGTACCATAGCGTCCTATCAAGTGAAAAAACTGCAACGGCTAAGTTGCAAAGCCGGTCCACAAGAGTAAAAATAGATCTTTTGCTGCAGAACATACTTAAGTGATTTCAGAATGAGCATTAGTTTGGTTTTGGGAGTCTTTTAAGTGATTTAATTGTCATTATGGGGTTGCCACAATGTCTGGTCAACTTTAAGTCGCTCAGTTTTCCCTTCGGTCAGAAAATAATCTTCATCACAGAACCTGTACTACTAGTTTTGGAAGTGCAGTTAGGTTTCTTGGTGATAGGGGCATAGCTCTATGTCCGTTTAATGATAACTCGCTTCAGTGACTCTGAATCACCTTCTCATTCAAACGTAGAGCGATGCTACACAGCGCATGATTTCAAAAACCCGTAATATGTTGAGAGAAAACTCTTAGTTAGATGATAAGCATTTGAAGGGATGCCATTGGTCCATTAGCTACACACTCGTAAGGTTTGCAGCTGGGTCACATTTAAAGCCGTGTTTCAGAAAAAAAAAAAAGCACGGCTTTCCGGGTTACATTAAATTCGAACCTTTCCATGAAACTGCGGGACGCTGTATCCCTCTGCCTGGTACAGACCCACGGTGGTCCACATGCACTGATACCGGCAGTCATCCCGACACGTCCAGCCTGAAAAACCAGAGAATCCAGTGAATGATTGCACAGGAAAACTTGACGTAAACCAAAATTCTTTTATTTCTTTTCCAAAAGGTTAAGTTCCAAACAAACATATATTCCTAGGATAAATGATGATTCTTGTATATAAATTGTAGTGAATTACAAAAACTGACAACAGTTCTTAACAATCGCAATAATCAATATATAGTGTAATTTTTCCAATTGGCTTTAATACTGCTCGTGCTCTTGAATTCGACAACATAGTGCTTCATTCATTATTTCTATTTTATATTTTGCTCATTTTTGTAAAGAAACACAAGGGTTTCTTTAGGAGAAATCTAGTCTTATGTAATATATTTATATTTATAGAGATTTTTCTAAAGATGGGGAAACAAGGTTGGGCTCTGTATGAAAAAAAACACGCCTGGACGTTTGTAAATAAAGCAAACGACACTGATATCGACACTGGACGCCCTATTTCAACAAAGCTTTTGAGTTGATACACAACAGGTTGAGGTTCATTTCTGTAAAGTCTTTTTGCTGTACATTTATAGTTATTTCTAAAGTAAAACTTCATGAAATTCAAATACGTTTTATTTATTTTTTTTATGTTTCTTGTTATTACACACCACAACAGAAATTAACAAATATTTGCCAGATTTTTATGAGGTTTTCTGAAAAGAAAATGGAAAAATAAAGTTACACAAACACTATTTTCGAACCCAATGATTGTAAATAAAACAAGAATACTGGAAGAACTGTTATAATTACAGTATCATTGTAGAAGTTAAAGGGTTAATGCAAGTGCTTCACATAAAATTACATTGTTTACCTCTCGTTAAAATAAAAGTAGCTTAAAATAAACAACTGTGTGCATCCTGTTATTATTGTAGATGTGTATTTCAGTAATAAACTTAAGTAGGGGAGTTTCGGTTAACAGCATTTATATTAAAATATGGATACCATGTCTGCAAAACCAACATTTTAAATGAAATATTTATTGCTAAGCGAAATCCAAACCATAAAAATAAGAATCGAATTGCCGAATTGATCACAAAGTCCTCGACAATACCCACAATACCAAGATATTAGGGGTGGGCGATATCTCGATATTTAAAATATATCGAGATATTTTTTTAAACTCGCAATGAATTCTGGCATATCGTATATATCGATATAATGTCTATTGTTTAATTTTCGCCACTTTGCTTGTGTGCCTTCTCTGTGCTGTGCTCGTCCCCGCCTCCTTGCTTTTGTTCCTCCTCCCCTTGCCTGTCGTCTCATTCAACATGGCGGCGCCCACAACCAGCCCGGAGGTTACAGAACTTGTTGCAAAAAAAGAATTACGTGCTCCATTATATGGAAATACTTTGGTTTTAAGTCGTCAGACGAACAACAGACAGATGTCTACTGCCGTGAAGTTGCTGCCAACCAAAGCTCCACTAATCTCCACAATTCTATAACACGGAGTGTAGAATATGAAAGACAGAGTGCATTGTAGCATCACAGAGTTCGTGGCATTTCACATAGCGGTGGACATGGCACCCATATCCGTCGTTGAACAACGTGGCTTTAAACGTATGCTAAAAACACTTGATACCAGTCAGATACAGTTTACCGAGTCGGCATTACTTTTCGAGACAGGAACTCCCGCGACTGTACACTACAGAGAGAGCGCGGCTTGCTGCTGAATTGGAAAAGGTTACTTACAACAGAGGTCCTGCAAAGATGAGCTTGAGTTGAGTTGTTTTATTTTTGAATGAAAAGAAGGCAATGTGTATTATTTTACAGTTAAATTATTATTTATGTTATCAGGGATTTTGTTTATATCCTAAATGTTACAGAAGCTGTTTGTCCCTTCGCACTGCCTGTTTTTTTTGCTGTTTTATTTTTGAATGAAAAGGCAATATGTATTTCTTTATTGTTTAATAATATGTATGCAAGGATTTCTGAATGAAAATTCGCAGACGCACTTTGTTTGGAACCACCTACCTCTGAGCTTCAATAAAAAACGACAAATATGTAAATATTGTTTTCGCAGTAGTTTTTTTTTTTTTTTTGGGGGGGGGGTTATAAATCCTGTAAAGATATCGAAATATATATCGTATATCGAGATATAGCAAAATATATCGAGATATATTTTTTGCTTCATATCGGCCAGCCCTACAAGATATATATATATATATATATATATATACTCTCACGAAATGTAGATTGAGATTAATTGCAGATAATACATATTTTTATTTTTTTTATTTCAGTTTTCAATCCTGATGCTTTAATGACGACAGTTTGCTTATTAACAAAACATAGAGAAAAAAAAATAACGGAAATTAAGTAAAAAATAATTTTGTATAGGGCTGGGTGATTTGAGACTTTTTATAAAGCATTTTACCTCGATGACGATTAATTAACAATTTTTATTTTATTTTATTTTTTTATCCCCGACACATTTTGAACAGTGCATTTGCTTAAAAATTATGCGATAATAGACTCATGCGATAGTGCTTTAGAAGGGAAAGTAAATAAAAAAAAAAAAGACCTGGAAAACTTTTATCAATTATAGGTTCTGAATGTCAAAAGTATTACTTTTCAATTAATAGTCCAGACCTAATGATGCATTAATCACATATGGTTTCCCCACATTTATACATCTACTATAGCAACAATATTAGAGTAAAACTTGTCATGCAACGATCCATTAGACGTGATAATCCTTTGCAAAGGACCAACTTGTATTATAAAAATGTAGTTATACAAGTGCAACTGAATTAGTAATTAATTTTCATTTCAACGTTTACGAACTCATAGCTAGTGGCATGATAAAGATTTGAAAGAACTGGGAATGCCAATCAGCAGTGTTCAAATTGAAGGATAATTTAGGTATCTCCCAACAGTTTCATTTTCTTTAATTATGTGGTTATAATCATTTGAGTATTAAGTGTAATATTAAACTGAAGAAATAAATGAGTGATAATTGTGCATTTCTTTTGTTACTTGAATGTAATCAATAAGATACTTTTATAGACCCGTGTTATCACCCCGAGTGCCTTTTTCTTTGTGCAGAGAATCAGACAATCCACCATTCCAGGAGGCAAACGACTCACGTCGAACATGTGGGTCTCCCTCACCCAAAAGGCCAGAGGCAAATGGAACTACGCCCCACGGCCATCTAATTTGCATTTTTAAGAACATATATAAGACCATGTCACAAGGGAGGGGTGTGTTTTTGCTAACGCATAGCGACGGGAGCTTAACGCACATTTCTGTTGTGTAATGCAGTTAGAACACCCAGATATATCTGTAATGTGTTATTCATGAAACTCTTAGTAAATATTTGGACTTCAAGCCCTCTCCTGTCTTCTCTGGAATATATTATTATATGTTCCCATCAAAACTCTGATTAAAAAGTGGAAAGTGAGGGATTCTGGTGTGCTGCTTTACCAAAAGAGAAGATAAAGAACCTCATCAACAACTACCTCAAGAGACTTCAGGCTGTTGTTGATGTTAAAGGGGGGAATACAAAATATTAAGAGCTGGGGAGTGATCAAGATCTTTTGGAAAGATTCTGTTGTCATTATGGTTTTAAAAGAGTAAACACAGTTTGACAATAAATGGTTTCAATCAAACACTAACTATGCATGGGGGAAAGTTTCTGAATTATCATATTTAATGAAAAAGTAGACAACAATTCAAAAAATTTGCACAACTTATGAGCACAACTGTGACTACCTAGTGTTATGTTGCCCACTCAATCTTGGCATAACAAGAAACTTGTAATTTATTTTGTTGTATTTTGATATTCGCATTTACAGCATTTGTTGTGAAAAGAAAATAAGAACGTTTTAAATCAAAAAGTAGTTATTAAAGTCTCTTTAAGATCTATTACAGCTTGAACGGTAATTAAAAGTTTTAATCCAAAGAATACACATTTTATTTCAATGTAACATTTAAAGATTAATAGCATTTTGGAATCAAAGTCTCAAAATGTTGATTTGATCATTTTAAGCAACAAAACCATCGGACTTCTGAAACTTATAGTTTTTATTTATTAGAGTGGCTCAAAAGATCAAGCCACTCTTGATTTCCCAGAGCAGGACAAGTTTAAAATAAGAAACAATTGTGTATATTTTGTACTTTACTCACAAACACGAGAATATAAGGGTTGCCAAGAGCTTGAAACCTGACGAAAACATAACTATTTATACTGAAAACAATCAACAAGTTGGTTTCAAGCTCATAGTTAAACTGGTCCCACTGTTCCCAAACCCCATACATAGAAATTTTTGTGTTAGGAGACAACATTAATAATATAATGTACATACAACTTAACATATCCTTCACTTATAATGTACCATTTCTGACTTATTTTAGCTTTCCTGGTGCTTTTTTATGAGAGGATAATAAGAAAACTCAAGATAATGTGACAAAAAAAATCAGAAAATCACCTGTGAGAGCCATGTATGGAGGTTGGGTGGACTGGAAGCCACGCAGCTGGGCCCCCGTGCAGTTGGTCCGGACACAGTTTTTGACGCAGTCGCGGTACACCGGCTCTTTGTCGCCCTGAGAGGCGCACGCCGGGGCGGGTAGGATAAGCGCGGCGGCCGCGAGAAACATCAGGCGCCTCATGCTGCTGCTGCTGTCAGAAGGCACAACTACACCGAAACATCAGGCCATTACGGCGAGTTTAACGAGAGGCAGATCGCGCAAACATGACAGCGCTCTCCCAGCCACCGCGTCCGTTTTCCTTGATCTGGGAGGTGTTTCCACACAGATTAAACTCGTTTTCCGTGAGACAAGTTTCATTGATACCCAAAACAAATGTTACATTTCACTCAAAGGCAAACCCGGAAGTGTGGACACAGCGCGCATGCGCGTTTCTCACTTTCTCCTGAAACACCCTCCCGTCTAGTGTTGCTATGCGTGGTGGTCAGATTTTATGGTCTCTGTATTATTTTTAGGTTCCTGAGGGTTTTTTTTTATTTGTAATTTTGGTGACAGTGAAACATCACTAATGAAAACGGTTAAATAAATAAGAGTGTTTAATAATAATTCAGATTTTATTCGCAAAGAACAATACTGTGAGTGTAACTAACACACAATATAAACAAGCCCAACTAACAGTATTAAACAATTTATTCTAAAAAAACACACAAAAAACGATATTTTAAAGCTACACTCACTAGCCATTTTATTGGGTACACCTTGCTATTGCCTCAATCCTTCATGGCATATTCAATAAGGTCTTGGCCTATATTTACATAAAAGCATCACTCTATACACGCAGTGAACCATGATGCGAATCTTCCATTCCACCACATCTCAAAGTGCTCTACTAAGTCCTCTCACCTTCTGCTGCTGAGAAGGTGATTGGCTGTAAGCTCCCATCTCTCAACGACCTGTACGTCTCCAGAGCCCGAGGACACGCAGGTCGGATCACAGCTGACTCTTCCCACCCTGGACACAGACTATTTGAGCCTCTCCCCTCAGGCAGGAGACTACAGTCCATCCGAACCAGAACCTCCCGACACAAGAACAGCTTTTTCCCCCTCCACCATAAGACTCTTGAACACCAAATGACCTGTATAAACCCATGGACAACTCTTGCTATTTACACTATTTTCTTTGCACTATCTGCACAATCCCCACCATTGTCCTGAATGTACATAGTATGGTTTTACTGTATAGTTTTTATTGTTTATAGTAGTTTTTTTCTCTTTTTTTTAAATATATTCTATGCTATTTATTTTATTGTTTACTTATGCATGCTTCACTTTATTATTTATTATTTAGTACGTGTTGTTTGTTTTGCACCATCGCCCAAAAAAATTCCTAGTCCTTGAAACTTGTTTTCACAGACCATGGCAATAAAGACGTTTCTGATTCTGACTAGACTGAGATCTGGTGACTGTAGAGGCCATTTGAGTACAGTGAACTCATTGTCATGTTCAAGAAACCAGACTGAGATGATCCACGCTTTATTAAATGGTGCGCTATTCTGCTGAAGTAGCCATCAAAAGATGGGCAAAAAGAGTCGGACGTGGTCAGCAGCAATACTCAGGGAGGCTGTGGCAATGATCCAATGCTCAATTGACCCAAAGTGAGCCAAGAAAATATCATCCACACAATTACTCCACCACCGCCAGCCTCAGTTTCCTGTTCTTTGCTAACAGTAGAGGCATCCGGTGTGGTATTCTGCTGCTGTTGCCCATCCACCTCTAGGTTCGATGTGTTGTGCATTCAGAGATGCTCTACTGCAGAGCTCAATTGTAACGAGTGGTTGTTCGACTCACTGTTTCTGTTTTATCAGCTCTAAACAGTCTGGCCATATTTATAAATATATAATACATAAGTGTAGAGGCAAAGTGTGAAATGCTAAAATATAGAATACCTAGTTCTTTTTAAGCAAAATTTGAACAACTACAAAGCTAGTTGACGAATTTTGGTAATTAACAGACATTTTAAAGTAAAAACTGTTTTTGCAAAGCTCTCTTTCGCATCAACACAATGCTCATACCATCCAGAAGCTACACATTACTCGAATCCGAGTAACCATCAGAAATCTCTGCATCTGTTTTGAATTAAGTAGGAATAAGGCAAACCACCTATTGTTTAATTTTGAATTAAAAAAATAACATGCACATTTCGAAAAGGATATTAGCTTTGATATGTTTGGTTTTAAATGAACATTACGAGAGTTATGATAATCTGCAAGGTAATTCCAATGAAAATGTGCCAAAACGCATTTTTTTCAGTTTCATTTTATAGACTGCAAATCAGTGTCATTAGTGCCATCTAGTGGAGAAAAGAAGAGATAACTCCTGGAAAAGTACAAGACCTGTGATATGGCTTGTGTATTTCAATGTTCTGATTCAAATGAAAGCACAATAGCACAAAAAGGGCTTGGAACGGTCTATAAGTCACAGGTCGACCGATTTATAGGCCGGCTGAAATATCGCAGCGATATTGGCTATTTTTTATTATATCGGCTTCGGCTAATATCTGTGTCTTGTAGCGCCGTTTTAAAGTCAGGCACATTCGCGGGCAGCCATGTGTTATTGATGCGGCGGAACATGCTGTTGCCGCATGTGAAGGACCCCTAGCCAAAAGAAGATTCAACATAGTCCTGGGAGATAAACATATGACTAGTAAACTATGAAGAGTAGCTTCATTTAGTGAAAGATAAGAAATAGCATTGAACCACATCACTACCATTAGCTGAGCTAGCGTAGTCAATGTAGTTCAGTCTACTCAGCTAGCAAGAAGAAACAGCAAGCAAAATCTGTGCATGTGTATTTGTGTGTGCATGCAAGTCTGTGTGTGCGCCAACCTGTCCGTGCAAGCGAAACACATGCAGGAGCGTGTACGGGCATCAGCGTGTGTGCCCGCATCCATGAATTATTATACATTTAGTTTGTTTAAGAACAAGGTATAGAGCTGCTCTATAGCAACGACTTCTGTTGTGATCTGGATATGATGTGTAAAATAATAAATAAATAATGAAGTGATGTATTCTGATTATTGACCATATGTTAAATGTTATCGCAATAAACCTGTCTAAGGGTTTAGCACTGTCCTTTCATACAAAGCTGTGCAGCATGAGGTGTTTTTATTTATTTATTTTAATTACTAGAGTTATTACTACTTTGGGTAGTAACTTGAATCAATAACAACAAAACAAAAACATATTAGTGATTTTTTTTTCAATTAGAGCACATTTTTAATGGTTATTGCATTCTTTGTATTTTAGACTGAAGGTGAAGGTAAACTACTGAAATGCTAACTCTAAATGTTTCTTCTTTTAAGTAATTTTTATAGTTTATTATTATTTATATATATATATATATATATATATATATATATTTTTTTTTCAGTTTAATCTATTTTTGCTTATAAAGGTGTTCTTATTTATTTTGTGCAGTTTAAGTCACCGTTTAATAAATGATGGCGTTTGTTCAAAAGTATTGTGCATGCACTTATCCTGATTTCAGCACAAAAAAAAAATTGGCAGCACTTATCGGCCATCGACTGACCTCTAAACATCGGCTATAGAAAACCAAAATATCGGTCGATCTCTAGTTTTGACCATTTAGACGGATTTATGACTTCTTAGTTTGTCTCAACACTTTTCGATATTATAAAATGTAAAAAGGGTTTGTTCTAAATTTTTGCAGCAAAACAATAAAAATAAATCAACACAGCACTTTTAGCAAGGTCGACACAGCACTGACAGCTGTGGCATGACGGAGAATTGGTCTGTTCCACACTTTGCCAGCGGGCATTCCGGCCTCCTATAGAATGCATAGGCTTCGTTTGAAACATCGATCATTTCACACTTTGCCGGATCGATTTTAAGCATTATATACACTGCCTAGGCATTCTATAGAATGGATGATTTCATACCTGTCATAATCATTCTTAAAAAAAAAACAACAACTCTTTAATGTTTGTTTTGAAACATTTATTATCAAATATAAACATGTAAATGTGACATACAAGCATCATTACCTGGAATCCATTCTTGAAAGCCACAACATCTCAACAGTTCAGAATGCAATGTTTCATCTTTAAAAGTACCATTTTTCTCCTGTATTTAGGTTCAAAAATTTCTTTTCTATGATGACGGTCAAGTTCTTAACGTCGCCCTCACAAAGTGTACAAAAGATGGGAAAAATTGTACATAGTACTTTTTATTATTAACCTAATTCAAGTTTCAACTAACTCAAAGGTTATTTCAAACGTGTTTTCTACAGCACAACCCACAATGTTACTTGGAAATAGATTATAAAGCACACTGTTAATATTAGGCATAGCAGCATTTGTGCAGCTTCAAATTTCGAGGATCTGCGTACCTCTTGCCACATTTATCACAGATATACTGCTTGCCTCCTCCATGGATGTGGCGTTTGTGAGTTCGAAGGTGGCTCCCTTGACTGAAACTCTTGTCACATATTTTACAATAGTACGGTTTCTCTCCGGTATGGACTCTTTGGTGCAGCCTCAGGCTGTTTGTGTTGTTAAAGCACTTATCGCAGTAGTTGCATCCGTAGGGTTTTTCTCCCGAATGCGTTCGGCTGTGCGTGATGAGGCTGCTTTGTTGACTGAAACTCTTCCCACACTCCTTACAGCTGAAAGGTTTTTCCCCAGTGTGAATGCGTTTGTGGATTTTCAGGTTAACCGCTTGACGAAACGTCTTCTCGCAGAGGTCACAACTGAACGGTCTCTGGTCTGTGTGAATGCGTTCGTGACTTTTGAGGTTGACGGCGTGGCGAAACATCTTTCCGCAGGACACGCAAGAGTACGGTTTCTGGCCGGTGTGGATTAGCTGATGTGTTTTTAGTGTTACGGCCCGTGTGAAGCTTTTTTGACATACCGAACACCGAAACTCTTTTTCGCCGGTGTGGGTGATTTGGTGTCGGGTGAGATTTTGGGCAATGTTGAAGCGTTTTCCACACTCGTTGCAGCTGAAGGGTTTTTCACCCGTGTGGATGATTTCATGGGTTTTGAGGTGGGCGGCTTTCCCGAAGCCTTTTCCGCAGACTTTACAGACAAACGGCTTTTCTCCAGTGTGGACTCGATGGTGGTCAGACAAACTTTGTTTGTGAGCGAACGCTTTACCACAGAGAGGGCAGCCGAAAGGCTTTTCTCCAGTGTGAACGCGCTGATGAGATTTGAGCTTGCTTACCGAAGAGAAACTCTTGCCACAGTCTGAACAAATGAGCAAATTCTTTCCAAACACCGAAACAGCATCTTGATCTTCACCTTCTTCTTGAGGAACAGACAATCCTCCATCGTTTGAGGAAGTGTTCAAGTGATCTTTCAGGAAAACACCACATAAAATGTTTTAGTAAAACAATTCTGTCTATGATAAAACAATTCTTAACCCTCAGGAATTTCTGGACGCACTGGTGCGTATGCCAACCACAGCAGATGTTTTGATTTAAGTTGGAATGACGCCACGAAGCTATTGTTTAGTTTAGATTTCAAATACAATGTGTAGGTTTTAAAAAGGTTATTAGGTTTGATATTTTGTGTTTTAAACAAACATTACAAGAGTTATGACACATAAATTGCAAGTTAATTCAAATTAAAATGTGAGAAAATGCCAGATCGTCTTTCAGTTTCATTTTACACACAAAATCGGTGCATCCATACCATCTAGTGGTGAAAAGAAGAAATAACACTTGGAGAACTACAAAACTTTTGGTATGCCTTGTGTTTCTCAAAGTTCTGGCATAAAAAGTGCTTTGAACTGTGTATAAGGCTTAGGAGAAGTTTGCCTGGTTTTTCCATACAATTTTCACAACTTTGACCTTGTCTTTACTTTTTTTGTAGAATTATGAATTTTAGTTTTGTCTCAACACTTTAGATTTTTGTTATAAAGTACAAAAACTGTTAGTTACAAATGTAAAACTCTGAATTGCATATTTCACGGTTGTCTGTGACCAGAAACTGGATATCATCGGGGAGAGACTGACAGCTACGTAACGGATGTTGGATAAAATGGAGACCGGTGATGGAAAGTAAAAAACGGTGGAAATTTACAGTTTTTAACACAAAATCAACTTCTCTTCCATCAGGTTTTCACTCATCTCCTCTGGCCTTGAAGGTCATCAATGAGTCAAAATACTCCCCAGAGAGAGCGAGATAACGAGACGCTCTGCATTCTTCCCTCTTCAAGGACACACACCTCCGCAAGCTTCTCCCAACCACTGTAACCTGAACGGGTCATGAGTACAGCGCTTTTAATGGCTGCAGCAAAATATTGGCTGTTGATTGCAGTGGTCCCACCTACTTTCCCTCACCCTACCCTCTCCTTCAATGTTTTTTCCTGTATTATGTCTATAGGTGCTTGGTTGCAATGGCTTTTTTTAACCTGCTCCACACTGCCCTCTGAAGGACAATGCGGAAAAGGCTCTTTTTTGAGCCAACTTACTCAATGTATACCCATTTCTGTTTCTTTCTTGAAGCCTACCTCTCAACACTGGCCTGTCCTCCCCTTGTCTATGTTTGTGGCCAGATTTCACTGCATGTAACAGTGTATGTGACTAATAAAGTCTGCTACTACTACTACTTCTTTATCTCGCAACTATAATTTGAAATGAATTGCTTCTGGTATAGCCAGATTCAAAATGAAGTGTTCCTTTAATCCTGCCCTTTAACATCGGCTCGATTCTTCGAAGAATTTTAATCTTAAATTAGTAGCACTACATGTTTTTATACACTTTGGAAATTGTTTTGGCTGACTCACCATTCGTAAAGGAGTTCAAGTCAACTTTTCCAAATTCATTCCTGATTGTAACTGCCAGCGTTAGTGGAAATTCTGGACAGTCCTCTGCAGCATTTTCAGACTGAAGGAACAAAGTGACACCATTAGTCATCACGAAACAAGCAATATATTGAATCGTAACACATTTAGAACATTTTTAAATAAATAATCATTCATCAATACGTTGTGGCTCAATAAAATATTTACCTCATTTTCTGCTCCCATCTTCAATCCTTTTCCACTTCCATCATAAGAGTGTTCCTCCTCTAAAAAGTATACAAAGCACATTTTTTACATTTGGCCGCAAAGGAAAACACGGACTGGATGTGGCTCTTACCGAGTCCTCCAGCCGACAGGATGTTGAGGAAGCAGCCTGGCCGCTTGGCTTTCTTGCCTGAAAAAGTTTTACACTCCAAGTCCAACAGAAGTCTGGTGTCATCAACCAGCTTGATTATTTTCCCAAGAGCCTCGTTTCCCATTACTTCCATGACTGAGGCAAACTGGTGCTGAAAGGACAAATATTTCACTACTGATTTTCAAAAAAAATTCTGTGTTCATCCATTGGGTCCATTCTGGCAAACCTCAAAGAAGAATCTATCGACCATATTTTACAATTGTATGTAATGGTGCTTCGAATTTTATACCAAATTTAAACGGTGACCATATGGATTTTAAATACATTTTAAAACTACAAAGAAACTACATCAAACAAAGACCTTTTATGCATCCTGTTTCAGTCCTGTAAAAGTCCCGTTTACGTATTTGACTTATGCCTTGAATTAATCACTCACATATATATAAGTTTTAAAAGCATTATGAATAATTTTATGAATTCAGCTTACCAGCTTAGGTAAAAAAAAATCAAGGAACGCAAAAATCTTTTGGGAGGGAATGCAAAAATGTAGGGCTGGATTATTTTGACTCAAATTTCAACTTTTTCCTCTCAAAATTTTCACTTTTATTTCAAATATCTACTTTTCAAACATTTACATTTTCTCTTAAAAATTTGACATTAAAAATTTGGACTTTATAAATAAAAATTTTGACTTTTTGTATAAAATTTTTGACTTTTTTTTTTACTCTTTTTATACATATACCGTCAAAAGGCGATAAATTTTTAATATTTAATGCATTAAAAAACTTCTTTATTTTTATTTCTGTGTGTTCATTGTGTAGAAAGTATGGATAAGATCAAAAAAAGGACAGTGTGTTCTATTCATGCCTCCATTTTCTGCATTTTTCTGCCTTGGTCACATCATCAGAGTACTGTCACATGATCGCTCATTTTTAATTCAATGAACAATCAAAATTTAAATAGTTTCTTCATCTTGAGTTTACATTAATTATTTACATTTTACAATCGCGATTAATTGCAAAAATTGTGTGATTAATTCGGGGTTTTTTATCGGCCGACAGCACTATTATATATATATTTATGTGTTTTAATGCCCCACAAACCCATCACTGATCTTTATACCATACACACCCGCGCCCTTCAGTTGGTCTGAACGAGTCGCATGTTTGATGTACCATGGCGCAGATCTGTAAACAATATCTCGCGTTCTCACCAGTTTCTCATAGTTTTCACTCTTCATTCTTGACGCAGTCTCCTCGATGTCAATCATATCTCTGTATACGAAAGCCACTTTTTTCTCTTCCAACAGTTTATGCATTTGAGCGATCGCGGAGTGAACTAAAGCCTCTATTACAGAGGCCAAATGCGTCTGCAATGCCACAAAACGAGACATTTTTTTTCTCGAAACTAACCTGGAATAGCACCGCTAGACTAATTAACTTTAAACGTAGCATAAACTACGGTCCAGAATTGGGGAAAACATATTTTAGAAACAACTGAGAAGGGTGGGTTTGAAATCTTTACGTTGAATTAAACGGAAGTAGTTCCTTTTGTGGTAAACAAAATCCGGGTCCTAGAAAGCACAATAAAAGTTTAACATTCAGTTTATTTGCAAATAGAATTTTTTTATGTGGTTTGTGGGAAATTAAATGACTAACTCTATAAATGTAAGTGTGCGTAGTTTTGTTTAAGAATATAATGTTTAATAAAGTTCTGCGTCATGACGTTGCGTGACGCGTCCACAGCGCGCTAAAGATTTGGAGACCTGGGGCGACCAGACTGAGGCGAAAAGCTAGTACCACTTTGAATTGAGCTTCTCCTGCTCTACTGATCTTCGACTATCTTATTTAACAGGTTTGGATTTCTTTCATATATTAGCGATATTATTTCTGGTGTGTATCTAACGAATGTTTTCGTTTTGCGTTGTTGTTTCTATTAAATACGTCTTTTATTTGTAAAATGGCTCCTTTACCGAGATAATGTTTTCTTCTCGCAGTCATGGGTTTGTTGGATCAATGTGTGGAACTCTTCAAGACCATAAATCTGTACGATGTTCTGGGCGTTTCTAAAGAGGCCACGGACTCTGAGATCAGACGCGGTTATTATAAAGTCTCTCTCCAAGTTCATCCAGACAGAGCACCTGATGATGACCTGTCGACCAACAAGTTTCAGGTAACGTGTGCCTTTGAGTTGCGACACATGGAGAACAAAACCCAGTGGCGGTTCTACGTGGAACAGCGCCCTGGGCGAGACTTACTCTTGACCCATCATTATCCCTCTTTTAAAAAACCAAATGAATGAAAAAAAAACAACCCAAGGCTTCTTCTTCTTCTTTTCCTTTCGGCTGTTCCCAGTTTAGCGAATCATCCGTTTCCACCTAACTCTGTCCTCAGTATCCTCTACTCTTACACCAACTACCTTCATGTCCTCTTTCAGCACATCCATATATCTCGTCTTTGGCCTTCCTCTTGACCTCCTCCATCTCCAACATCCTTCTACCAGTATAACCACTATCCCTCCTCTGCACATGTCCAAACCATCTCAGCCTGGCCTCTCTGACTTTGTCTCCAAAACAACCAACCTGAGCTGTCCCTCTGATGTGCTCGTTCCTAATCTTGTCCATCCTCGTCACTCCTAAACTGAACCTCAACATCCTCATCTCTGCTACTTCCAGCTCTGCCTCTTGTCTCTTCCTCACTGCCACAGTCTCCAACCTCAGCCCCCTGTAACCTCACTGTTCTATTTCTCTTCCTCTCGTTCAAACACGTAACAACCCGAGGCAAAAAATGTTATCACAGCTCAGCCTCAGGTGTTTAACCCACAATAAGTTTTATTAATCCTCATAACTTAAAGAAATACACTCCGTAAAAAGAAACTGTATTTTAGAACAAATACTCAAATACATAGAATAAATACTCAAAAAAAGCACACCTCACACCAAAGAG
>SRMA01027174.1:156015-205907 GCA_007224835.1 Danionella cerebrum | reverse complement strand
CCCAGTCCTCAGAGGTGAACAGCACGGCTTGGTTTGCCTCAGAGGGATCTGGTGACTGTAGATTTCACTGTGTAACTGAAATGTGGTGAAACTAAAATAAATGTTATGCTTAAAACTGTATTAAATTATGTAAGGTAAATATAATAAAATATAATTTTTATATCTTATTAGATAATGCTATAATAAATGAGGAGAATATTCAATACAACCACGTTTCCCAGTGGAAAGCTCCAGGGCCCTCGTGACAAACAATTGATTTGTGTGAAGAAAGAGATTTATTTTATTCATTAACTTTATTACAACACTAATTGTTTAACGTTAGTAAATTGTTTGCTTTAAAGATGTATGTATGTTTTACAAACACAGATTTGTAGAATTAATTCATTATAAGAAAGTAAATGCATACCTTTAAATTGAAAAAGTAGTGAATTACACAAAAATTGCTATTGTTGTCTGAGAAAATAAGCTGCAAGAAACCATTTAAGCAAGTTTAAGCTTGTGTTATTCCTGCATATTTACTTAGCTCTTAAGAGGTTGCAGAGAGCAGGTATAATGTTGCACAAAAACAAAGTGATGTTGATCAGATTTGTCCCTTTTTGTAAATCAAACTCGCACCACTTTTTTAATATTTTCTGTCAAGAAACTCAACGTTCACGTATAAAGTAATGAAGAATTAGGCAAGGCACACTGCTCAGCAATTTTTCTAAAAAATGTTGAAAAATGTGAAAACCAATAATTGCATATTAAACATAAATCCGTTGTACAGAGTTTCTGTAATGAGAGAAATGTTTCTAAAAACGTAAGTGAGAGATTCTATGAAATTCGGTCTTGAATATTTCACAGAAATATAGGTTTGAGTATTTTTGCATCAGATATCAATTAAATAAACACTTTATTTGTTTATTATAAATGTCTTGTATATTCCAGGACCGTTTACCTAATGAGTTTTAACCTCTTAAGCCCGAGAGTCCCCGGTACCGGGGACTTGCCCCCTTGTGCGTTACATTTTCACTCATAGTTCACGAACCCTGAGAATAACCCACACATATTAAATACTGTTGTGTTCAGCGGAAACTTCTCTAAAAACGTATCTAATTCAATTTCATATCCGTTAACCACAGCTCGAACGCCATGCAAATAAAACAACAACATGTCCGGAGTATAATTCATGACCACGTTTTTGTTTATGTGCGATATGTATCCACAATATAAACGGAAACACCCAAACTATTACATTAAATGAAAGCCAACAACCAGCTGAATCCAGCGATATGCAACTCATTTACATTGCATGAAGTATTTCAGAGCAGGGAGCGAAAGTTCCACGAAAAAAACGCCAGCTAAAACCAAGCAAGCATGTAAATCTTGTCTTACCTTTGCCGTTTTTTCAACAAAAAGTTATTTCCATAGCGATAAAAGTCCGTTTGTTGTTATGTCCGGTCGATAGCTTCGCGAAAAGTCCATTTTGTGTTTTTTCTGTTGCTCCAGTGCTCCTCTTACGTCACCAAATATGGAATGACTCCCCGTGCGTAAGAGCACGTCTCTCCACGCTGCGCGTCGCGTGATTCGTCGGCGATCCAGTCAGTCTCAAAATGGTTGAGCTGATTGGTTTCCTCAGAATCAGAGCTTTCCAGCGATATATAGAGCTCCCGGATTGGACAGATGGTCGGGGGGTAGGGACACACGGAAGCTCGACGTCGAAAGCGTTTGTGAATGAAATGTTCCCAAAAGCGCAGCAAGATGGCGTAAATGAGCTTCTACCCCCCTTTTACAGTGTTTCTTTAGGAGGTTTTTTTTTGCTGAAATCATGTCCCATAAGCAAGAAAAGAAGACTGTGAACGTAGCTGAAGCTTTGGACAAGATTTTTTCCATATTTCAATTATTGTGCCAAATTGCGCCAAACTGTGCCAACATGGATTACGCCTGAACTTTGTTCAATCAAAACCTTCACAGAATATTAGTTTCTTGTAGTATGAACACCAAACTTGCTACAGATGTTCTTGACATGTAGTGTTTACAATTGATTGTGTTTATTTGCTTCGTTATAAGTAAAATAAGGAGATATTGGAGGAAACATGAGTTCATTTTTTGGCCATTCCAACATCAATTACTCTTACCCAGTGTTCTTGACTGTCAAATTAACTCATCCACACCATTCCCCAAGAACCTATCTTCATTTTTGATACCAAGATTTGCAGTTTAGGCCTTGTAAAAGCTGAGAAATGCCTTAAAAAGTAAAAGTATAGGATTTTCGGAAAATAGGCCTCAGGGCTTAAGAGGTTAAGTGTAGTTGACTGGACGATCAACCACTCAATTCTCCCATTATCGCAGATCCAGTCCTTCTCTAAACCGACTCTGTTCTAACCTGCCCCCTCCATCCTTCCCCTTCACCACTTTGGCTGGGTTGGGGTGGGGGCGGTATATTCACATGCAAACTTTTTGACCAGAATGCCGTTCCAGCGTACGAACTCAAGAAAGGTCGAGATTCCGTGTTTCATATTACACAGCTCGAAAGTTATGTGTCTAACGGAATTCATTTTTATCCAAATAAATTATTGGAAGAATATTAACTGAATCATTTTCTTATTAAATTAAAAGCAATAATTAGATTTTTTTTTTCAAATGTAAATTTCTGTTCAAATGTAAAAGTTCTGTTAGTGTGAGCAATTTGGGTCCTACAGAAACTATGGCGTCATATTTTAGAAATTAAAACTGAAAAGACTTTGATAAAAACACATCTTTGAGGGGGGAGAATGTTTTTTATTTTTCAATCTTTCGATCGGATTTTGTTGTCTACATCCCCATCAACATCTAACACACCCCTGCATCATTTGTTCTATGATGCCATACTCAACCCAAAGTCAACCCCCCCCCCTCGCTCCATATGGAAGGATGTGAGATCTATTAATCACTTGCCTGCTGGCTTCAGATCTATTTGAGTGCTGCCTGCCGCACAATACAATCAGCCTCTCTGTCTTGAAAGCAATGAGGCGCTGATCTGTTAGGATTTGATTGTGAAGAATGGAATGTTAATGCAGGATCACAAATTATTGATGTCTTACCTCATCGAGAGAGAATGACTCATGGCTCTTGATCATCTGCTTTGTTATCATCTCCTGTTCCTGTAATTATGGCAGTATTAATAGAATTTTCAGTAATAATTATGGTGAATTATTAGCTGGGCTTTATTTTGTTACATTGGATTACAGTTTTGTACTGGTCATTTGTTTTTATCATCCTAATGTTGTCCTGATTTTATTTTGTTCTACCTTTTTTTTTATTCTAAAGCACTACTATAAATTACTATTAGTATCGCTCTACCTGTTTGCACTCCCCTGGCAGCACCCCTCCCCCCTGTAGGTCCTCTATCGCAGCACTCCTCTCCCTTGTATGTTCTCCCCTGGCATCACTCCTCTCCCTTGTATGTTCTCCCCTGGCAGAACCCCTCCCCCTGTAAGTCCTCCAATCCAGCACTCCTCTCCCCTATATGTTGTCCTTTGGCAGCACCCATCTCCCTGTAGGTCCTCCATGGCAGCACCCCTCTCCTTTTTATGTTCTTCCCTGGCATCACCCCTCTCCCCTGTATGTTCTTCCCTGTCACTATTTTTCAGTAACTCCTACAACACTGTTTGTATTAGTGTCTGCAAATATTGGGTAGCTGTTTTATTTGGTTTTTATTTACTGGTTTCCTTGAATGCCAACCAAAAATGCAGTTTTGCAAAATAGTGCAAATGATTCAAATAGAAATGTTCAGCTCCTGTTCTCGTATGAACTAACTGCTGTGTAAACATGATTGTTATTCAGTGTTTGAATCTGAATTAAGTGAGTCTTTATTCACAGCAGCATTTATTGCGATCATTACTCCTGTATTCGTGTAGTCACTACGTTGTTGTAGATCTATCGTTTTTTTTTGCTCTTTCTGTTATTCTGCTTGCTCATATGCCCCTAATCACAGTAATCTTAATATTCATCTTGAAGTGAGTGAATGTTTTGCTGTTTTCTCTTTTATATGTGTGGTATGAGACACTCACCCGTGATGTCATAAAATAGAGGTTAATCTTGGTTTACGGTTGCTGTCTGCAGAGCATCTGCTCCCTTCATGACCATGTGCGATTACAGCAGTGCTTTCTAGCTCTGGGGTCAAACTGTCTTATGGCCAAGGGATAAATAAAAGTAAGGCTTGGTGGAAATCCTGTCACAGAAATCTAGTTGTGGAGCAGCCTTTTGTATCCAGAGCCTGACAGATGTTTTACAATGAGATTGTGGTGATTTTCCCCTTCTTGTGATTTTCTTACGCATGTTCTCTTTCAGGATTGAACCCTTTGTAAACACTGGATTTCTGATGACTAATAATGAATTATTTGCACGAGTCATTTTTTCTGACATCTGCTTTACGATGTTTGTATGCAGCTGGTTGGTGGACACTTTGACTTGGAGATGAACTTCATCATTCAGGAGACTGAGAGCATCATCTGTATGGTGGAGCTGCTGGATAAATGTGACTCCACTTGCCAGGCCGAGGTGTGGAGCATGTTCACTGCTGTGTTGAAGAAGAGCTTACGCAACCTGCAAGCCTGCACTGACATCGGCCTCATCCAGCTGGTGCTCCAGCGCATCGACAGAGCTGACATCATGATAGCAGGTCTCTGATTTACCAACCTTCCTCAATCAACCTCCAATTGATTTCTTTGCTATTAAAATTTTCACCGCAAAGTTCAATAGGATGGTGTGCTCACACATGACTGGGATGAGAGGGTGAACCTACAGCACAGGGAGCATTAACATTATACTCTTAGTACTGTAGAATTCTATAGTTTGGGTAATTTTATAAGTTTCCTTTTGTGGGAAACTTATAAATGTTCATGGCTAGGACTTGTTTATCAGATCAAGTTTAACCTCTTAAACCCTGAGGCCTATTTTCCAAAAATCCTATACTTTTACTTTTTAAGGCATTTCTCAGCTTTTACAAGGCCTAAACTGCAGATCTTGGTATCAAAATGAAGATAGGTTCTTGGGGAGTGGTGTGGATGAGTTAATTTGACAGTCAAGAACACTGGGTAAGAGTAATTGATGTTGAAATGGAAAAAAAATGAACTCCGCCTAAAAAAAAAACACATGTTTCCTCCAATATCTCCTTATTTTACTTATAACTAAGCAAATAAACACAATCAATTGTAACCACTACATGTCAAGAACATCTGTAGCAAGTTTGGTGTTCATACTACAAGAAACTAATATTCTGTAAAGGTTTTGATTGAACAAAGTTCAGGCGTAATCCATGTTGGCACAGTTTGGCACAATTTGGCACAATAATTGAAATATGGAAAAAAAATCTTGTCCAAAGCTTCAGCTACGTTCATAGTCTTCTTTTCTTGCTTATGGGACATGATTTCAGCAAAAAAAAACTCCTAAAGAAACGCTTTAAAAGGGGGGTAGAAGCTCATTTACGCCATCTTGCTGCGCTTTTGGGAACCTTTCATTCACAAACGCTTTCGACGTCGAGCTTCTGTGTGTCCCTACCCCCCGACCATCTGTCCAATCCGGGAGCTCTATACATCGTTCAAATGCTTTACATCTGGAGAAGCCAATGATCTCCACCATTTTGAGACTTACAGGATCCCCAAAGAATCACACGACGCGCAGCGTGGAGAGACCCCCTCTTACGCACTGGGAGTCATTCCATATTTGGTGATGTTATGCGAGCACAGAGCTACAGAAAAGAGCCAAAATTTATCGCTATGGAAATAACTTTTTGTTGAAAAAACGGCAAAGGTAAGACAAGATTTACATGCTTGCTTGGTTTTCGCTGGCGTTTTTTCGTGGAACTTTCGCTCCCTGCTCTGAAATACTTCATGCAATGTAAATGAGTTGCATATCGCTGGATTCAGCTGGTTGTTAGCTTTCATTTGATGTCATGGTTTTGGTGTTTGCGTTTATATTGTGGATACATATCGCACATAAACAAAAACTTGTTCATGAATTATAATTAGGCTATGTTGTTGTTTATTTGCATGGCGTTCGAGCTGTGGTTCACGGATATGAAATTGAATTAGATACGTTTTTAGAGGAGTTTCTGCTGAACACAACAGTATTTAATATGTGTGGGTTATTCTCAGGGTTAGTGAGCTATGAGCGAAAATGTAACGCACAAGGGGGCAAGTTCCCGGTACCGGGGACTCTCGGGTTTAAGAGGTTAAAGTCCAAAGCCGCAGTCGTCCAACAAAGAACACTCTGGAGTTGCCAATCCAAAGCATGATCAGATACCAGAAGAAAAATCTCAGATAAACAGAGGTGCGGGATGATGAAAACAGTCACAGATAACCCACAGAACAGCTCCATAGACTCACAACAAGAAGTTATGTTTCACTAGAACATACGGAATACTGTGCTGCAGAACCTGCTATGTTATTTATATTCCTTTTTTTTTTTAATTGTCTGTTGCTTTTTTTACGATGTGCATTGATGTCACCATTCTTTTTTATCTGTTCATGGGATCTTTTCAGTAGATTATTAAAAAAAAAGCATAAAACTGTGGTTTAAAACCGAGCCATGAGCTTTGTGTACCGTTGCATCCTCAGTACCCACAGTAAAATCAGGTGGTGGTTCCATCATGCTGTGGGGCAGTAGCCATTACAGGCAGTGGGAACCATGTTAAAGTTGAGAGTCACATGGATTCCATCAATATCAACAGATTCTGGAGAACAATGTCCAGGAATCAGAGACAAAGTTGATCTTTCAGCAGGACAATGACCCCAAACATGGCTCTACTGAGGGATTCAAGCAGAGGAACAATTAGAACATTCCGGAATGAACATCTCAGTCCCCAGACCTGAAGACTATTGAGCATCTGTGGTGTGATTTAAAGCGGGTTGTTCATGCTGGAAACCATCAAACCGAACTGAACTGGAGATGGTTTGTAAAGTACGATCCGCTCACAGTTCACAAACAGAAGAAAAATAAATAAATACAACCTCTTACTGTGAACAACATAACACTAAATGTGTCTGCTTTTAATTTCTGCAAAAGAAGCAGGTTTATCTTTATGAACAAAAGTTTTTCAACATACTGAATAAAATCACTCCGTCTGTGCTAGCTCTCAGCGCCTTTACGAATTGTGGAAAATATTACCTGCATTAAACGTTTTACTATGCAAAACAACATTACATTGGTTTCAAGAGCCGTAAGCTCTGTTTGCACCATTCGGCGTACATCCTGTCTTTTCTCATCGTCAAAGTTTATTGTTGCAGTGCCGTAAAGAGGGTTTGTTAACAGCCTCCAGTAGAGTTTTTTTAATCTGTTTTTACACCATGATCTGTTTCCGCCTCTTTTCCAAGCAGACGCTTCAGTGCTGCGATCAGTGGAATAACTTCAGCAACAGACGCTTGAGCTGAGCTTATTTCCTTCGTTAACTGTTCGAACGGGCCGAAAAGAGATACGACAGTGTGAACGAGACTGGAGGATGGGACAATTTTGGCTTTTATTGTCGCCGCTTTCTTATGGTTCAGCCAAAACTGATAATGCTATTTTGCCCGAAAATTTTCAGCAACCGAAATTTCGGTGCATCCCTAGTAGAAAGAGTTTAGAGGCTGTTATTTCTCCTCAAGGAGGAAGCACAAAATATTGAGTTCATTTTTCTTTTGTGGCGCATACATTTATGCACATGCCTAATTTTGTTTAAACAGAAGAGAGAAAATTCATTGCAATTCAATTATTTTATCAAATGGTTCGGACCCACTCAGTATATTTCATAATTCTTTTATCAGTACATTTATAAATCTATAAACCAGTCAAACAATCACTTTGAATGATCAGATTTCTCAAAAAAAAAAAAAACAATACTGAACGTCACAATACGACTGTGGTATTATTACAACTTTTGTAAACTGAAATGTGAAGAGTTTGTTTTCTCTCTCTAATGTTTGTAGATTTGTTGGTGGACATGCTCGGTGTTCTGGCCAACTACAGCATCACGGTGAAGGAGTTGAAGCTGTTCTTCAGTAAACTCAAAGGAGAACAAGGCCAATGGGTACAGGTTATCTCCTTATCTTACAGTATACCCTTTATTATACATTCATTTCACTCACAAAGAGGAACTTTCAAAGTTATTTATATATACACACACACGCACACACGCACGCACGCACGCACGCACGCGCACACACACACACACACACACGTGTTGTTTAAGTGATATGTCGGAACATAAGACAGTGAGGAAGCAAACTGTGTGCACACTCTTCATGCAGCAAACAAAAGGGTTAGTAGTTTTGGAATTGGGACACTGTTAATTAAACTGTAGTGTCTGAAACTTTGGGATTGAGAAATGGAGTCTCTTTGTAGAAGAACCAGCTACAGGTAATCTGCTTGAGAAACACTAGGAGCCCAGTCCGTCCACACTAAAGTGTGAATCTTGGAACATCTCAGAATTCATATTTTTGAATGCATTAAGAAAATTTTTCAAAAACCACACAAACAAATAATTAAAAAAGGATAATTTTTTAGTGAGTCGTAGGGTGTATTGGTGTTAACTGATCCCGAGACTCTGGACAGGAAGGAGAAGTCAACCTTCTGAGCAGAGAGATATAGGAAACTCGCTTCTTTGGAACTCTTTTTCATCTCACTGTGGAAATCATAAAATAATCCATTGATAACTTAATTTCATTCATTAATAGATGTTCAGGGTTTTTTTTTGTTTTTGCAGAGAACCAGATTCTGAATGTTAACATTGTGATGAACAATAATTTCCATAAAACATGTTGAGAAAAACCAAAGGCAGTCTAATCTTACCATCATTTCTCATTGTTTAATGTCAGGAGGGAACATTGTTCAATGTCAGGAGGGAACATTGTTCGCTTCATATTGAAACTCTCTCTCCTCTGAGCTCTAGCTCTCACCATCATTAGTCCATACTTAAGGTCTGAACTACGGTGGTACCTTGTGATACGAAATGAATCTGTTACAGGGTGGCGTTTGTATCTCAAATTTTTTGTTTGTCGAATGAGTCACAGGTTTCTCCTCTAACTTGAGCTACAGAACTGATCACAACTGATTTAAAGCGTACGAACACCTTTTACCATTGTCTGTCGATGGGAGCGTGGAGCGCCAGGGTCTGGAAGCGCAGCACAAGTTAACAAGCGAATAGGAGAGCAGAACTGTTTGTGTTTTTTTTTTGTATCTCAAAGCAAAATGTTTCCAATTATCAAGATTTAGTTCTGAAGTTTCACCACAGCAAAAATGTATTTTAATTTTGTTATATATTGCACTGTATATTGATAAGATTTGTCTTATCCCAAGATATCTATGATCAAAAGTATCTTAGAAACATTTTTGTTAAATTTGCAATTTGATTGCACAGTTGTAAATGGTTTATTTTGATATTCATGGGTGTTTATTTTGACGAGCATTGACGTTGATCAGAGCATGCTGTGGGTGTCGAAGCATGTGCATCCTAGATGATGTAGATACCTGCTATGGCTCAGTCAGTTGAGATAGCAATGACAAGATTGTGAATTAAATCCCAAGGGACTGATCAAATCAGTTGATTCCTTATAAT
This sequence comes from Danionella cerebrum, assembly GCA_007224835.1. Taxonomy (NCBI): domain Eukaryota; kingdom Metazoa; phylum Chordata; class Actinopteri; order Cypriniformes; family Danionidae; genus Danionella; species Danionella cerebrum. The sequence goes on along the minus strand of SRMA01027174.1, from coordinate 196,354 downwards.
GTAAATGGCTTTTGATAAAGTCAAAAGCACAAAGTAGACGGTGTATAACAGGAAGTGTGGTAAATCAAAATCTTTCTCAGAGTTGAAAGGATGTTATAAATATTTGTTCTTTGTTCAAGCGTTCAAACTATTTTTCTTCTTTTTTAAGCCACCTCATGCCGTCAAGCTGCTGTCCGTATTGAAGTCCATGGCTCAAAGAAATGGCCCAGATTCCTTTTTCAGCTTCCCTGGGAAGAGTGCAGCGGTAAGACTCTGAAACAATCCTTTATATCTGCTTTATGACATAATTTTCGCCTTTTAATCTTGTTAACTTCCAACAAAGAAAACTTCTGTGACAGTTGTCGTTTCACTTGCTCTCTGTAATCATTTTACTTTTTTCACAAGTACAATTTCACTTCTTTTCAACGCATCATTTAATGTACACCAATGTATTTTCTCTATGAGGATACAGTGGTACCCCGAGATACAAAATTAATCCGTTCCAGGGTGGCTTTCGAATCTTGAACAATTCGTATCTCGAAGCAAGTTTTACATGTACGTCTAATCCGTGCAACGGCTCTCAGAAACAACAGTATAAGTTGATAAAAAAGCACTTTCCACGTTAGAAACGTTTTTTTATGACATTTGTTATAGCCCATTATTGTTAATCTATACATATAGTTTCACTCGATTTAAAACTGATTTAAAGTGTTTTAAGGCGTATCAGCCCATTAAAGCACACTTTCTACAAAGGGAGAAAGGAGCGCAAGGAAACGGACGCACAGCATGAGACAAACAAGTGGAAAAGAGAGCAGAAATGTTTGTTATTGTTCGTATCTCAAAGCAAAATAAAATTTGCGCGAGACCTTTCGTGTCTCGAACATTTCATAATTCGAAGCATTCGTATCTCGGGGTACCACTGTATTTTCGTACTTAACCATTCAGTGGACGCTTGTTCTTAGAAATGAAGGCTATCCCATGCAAGAAATTGTGAAGAAACTGAAGATTTCCTATAACAGTGTGTACTACTCCCTTCAGAGAACAGCACAAACAGCCTCTAACCAGAGCAGAAGGAGAAGTGGGAGCTCCTCTGCACAACTTAGCAAAAAGAGAAGTACAGTAGAGTCTCTAGCTTGAGAAATAGACGCCTCACATCTCCTCAACCTGAAATAGTAGCCACAAAACACCCGCATCAATATCCACAGTGAAGAGGAACACAGACATTGGACAGAGGAAGATTGGAAAAAAGTGTTCTAGACGGACAAAGCCAAGTTTCAGGTGTTTGAATCAGACAGAAGAATGTTTGTGAGCTATCACTCTATTTTGCAAAGGCATGCCATACCCTGTGTACGGTGTTTGATTGGAGCCAATTTCATCCTACAACGGGACAATGACCCAAAGCACATCTCCAAATTGAACTATTTAGAGAACCAAAAGCAGCTCTTCTTCTATCTGTAATGGAGTCACCGGATCTAAACGCCATTTCTCCAGATTACCTAAAAAAATGATCGGCTAGAAGCCAAAGGTCTGCAATGCTGTAATTGCTGCAAATGTAGGATTCTTTGACGAAGCAAAGTTTGAAGGAAAAAAAAGTTGATTATATTATTTCGAACCTTGTCATGGTCACTTTTCTGTCTTCAGCTGAGGTAGGGAACCCCAGTGCGTCCACTGAAGTATTTGTTCTGCTCAAATGTTGCTAATCTTGTATGATTCATAAATAGTATAATGACTAAAGCAGGAAACCTAACTGGAAAATCTGGTCTTGTTTATCCATCAGGCGATCGCTCTTCCACCAATCGCAAAGTGGCCATACCAGAACGGCTTCACCTTCCACACTTGGTTGCGCTTGGACCCCATCAACAACATCAATGTTGACAAGGACAAGCCGTATCTCTACTGGTGGGTCAAACACAAACACTCACCCCCACTCTCACACTGGGATCTAGAGCAGGGGTGCCCACATCTTTAGGGCTTGCGAGTTGAAATAATCTACCTACTCTAAAAATTCCAAACACACATTTATTTATGAATATTTTTATACCTCTTTATACGTTAATGAAGCTTGTATACACACTTCATACCCTTTATACAAGTGTATGGTTGAACGAAACAGCTTAGCTTCTACAATGTCATCTTGCAATCAAATCAGTGCTTCCAAAACCTTTTTTTTGGGGTGGACATTATCATATAATATCTGTGTGAGCGAAATCAAATCAGTGTTGAGTGAGATGAGCGACACTTGAGAACCCTGCAAACCCATGTTGCATGGGTTGAAATACATGTACATTTATTGACCTGCACACAATGGTGGCTATCTAGCTAGCTTGCTGGAGTTCTGCACATGTGAATGCACTTTCATGTCTCGGGTCATGAAAGGACTGATTGAATTAAAAGTGAGGACGGAGGATTGGCTGGTGTTACTGCTCCCATGCCACTTTTGCATTCAGTAGATCGTGATCGGTCTGTTGGGCTCCACTGAGATCTGCGCTCTTCAGAGGAAGAGCTTTCATATGTCAGAGGTCACATGAACATTAGCGCTCACATCTGGACACAAAATGGATTCTTTGTGCTTAGAGTTTGCTGTTGACGGCCAAACTCTATATTGTTTCCTCGCTGCCTGGTATTTGCTCTAGCTTTTTATTGGTGTGGTTTTAATATATTGATTTTTGTTCAACCAAAAATCAAAATTCAGTCAGTATTCATTCACTATTTAGGTGAAAATTTTAAATTCTTTCTGAAATAATGTTTGTAAATGTGCTGTTAAATGAATTTTGTATCTTTTCTAATTGTTTTCCTTGCCTCTCGTTTCCAGCTTCCGCACCAACAAAGGCTTGGGCTACTCTGCACACTTTGTAGGGGGATGTTTGATAGTGACGTCTCTGAAATCCAAAGCTAAAGGCTTCCAGCACTGCGTAAAGTATGACTTTAAGCCACAGAAGGTATGCTTTGCCTGATTGGTTGAACTTTTTTAACACACCTGCTTCCAGTGTTTATGTTTGCTGAAATGCTGACGCGGAACTAAAGATAACAGTGCTGCTATAAAAGGGATGGTTTGTGTTGAGTCCACATACTTTCTGAGGTTTTGCCAGAAGAAAGCACATCCTTCCTCTCCCCATTCACTGTATTCCTCCTTTAGTGAAGCATGAGTTAATTGGTTGATGAATTTACATCTTTAGATTTTAAATTAAGTCTGTATTTAGAATCAGCTGGAAAGAAAATACCTATGGTACGAGCACCTTCGTAGGCTTTTTCTGAAATCTGGTTGATCCTTGAGGGGATTATTGAATCACGCTCTTAAATCTGCAGCAAAGCTCCTGCTCTTTTTTTGTCATCAATGAGACTCAAATTTTAAATTGAAAACAAATTACACAGCCCTGCTTGAATGTGAGATGAATTCCAGAAGACAGGAGCATATTTTTGATTAGTCATTATCTGGTATTGGTAGCACTTTGTGGTTTTCACAAGGCTCTCTTTTTTGCAACAGTGGTACATGGTGACAATGGTTCATATCTACAATCGCTGGAAGAACAGTGAAATCAGCTGCTATGTCAACGGAGAGCTAGCTTCATACGGCGAGATCACCTGGTTCGTCAACACCAGTGATGTGAGCACTTCTAACTGTTCCATCTCTCCTTGTTCTGGTTCACAAGAAGAACTAGGTTTTCTGCATTGTTTGATTCAATCTTATATTTTTTCAGCATTGTAACCCTTTGAGGGGATGAAGCGTGTCTTGCCTTGTGTTCTAAAGATTGAGCGTCGGTTTTGCATAATTGATAGTGTTTTAAAAACATTCTGTGAACATCGTTAGAATTTTACTGAACAGCAAGTGGAACATGGCTTTAAAGTGGTCTTGAACTGAGAAACCAAATGTGGTGGATTAAAAAAAAATCTGCATATTGATAAATCTGAGCTGATGGATAAAGCTACAGTGAAAGTTTCATGGGATTTTTTTTGCTTTAAGAAAAAAAAACAGTGTTTATGAGAGCCAGCAACAAGAATGACTTGTGCTACAGTCACATGTAACCGCTAGACCTCCACCGGTGCTAATACTCAAATTCACAATCTTTTAAATTAAATAACTCCGTTTTACTTCATTACTGTGTACATTAAATGCTGGACATCAATGGGTGTAACGAAGAACAACACACTCATTATACACACAAAAGTGTTATAGTTAATGCAACTATTGTCGTTGTGTCGAAGGTTTTATCAACGGCAACAAACAGCAAGTTCAATAAATAATAAAAATGCCTTAAATATAAATAGTGCTTTTCCAGATGTGACTGCCATTTCACGCTTACGACCACCAAACACACCTCACCAGTCACACACATCTATACTGGGCAATGCCGTTGAAGTGGTTTGCCTAAGGCCACAACGGCAGATTTTTAACCTTCTGGTTCTAGGACCAACCACACCAATACGCCTCTTGCTGCCTCGCAGATTCCACACCTCTTTTTAATCTGTGTAACGTAGTGTACGAACTACAAAGCTGTTTTAATTTTTTACATTTTTTTGAAAGATGTCTCCCTCCCCAATCACCGAAATATATGAGTGTCTAAGAGCAGCTGAGAGAGGTTCGCTTGGGGATCGTCTGCAAACTGCCCACAACCTAAAATACGTTTTGCCTAGAAAATGCTTAAAAACTTCTAGCATTCTAAAATGCTCCAGTCTGATCAAAATCAAGAAAACTTCTCTGCTCACCTGCAGATTGTGCAACAAAACTCATTGACAATACTTTTTTTTAATTTAATTATTTAACTAGAGCTCCACAGCTTCCATACAAAGCACTGCTTTACCACGTCATTCTAATGCTTAACCTACTACAAAACTCTTTCAGGAGACAATGGTTATTAAAACCCCTTTTATTTTTGTTAGGAAAATGTTGCTCCATGAACATTCTGAATTATTATTCTGGTTGTTATTTCTTCCAAAATGTTTTGTGTTGTTTGTGACATCCACTCACTTCCTGAACCTGGGTGATGGATTCAGGAGCTGAAAAATCAAAACAAACCAAAAAAATATGTATTTGTTCAGATCTACAATGTGCTTTGATGTAAAATTCACTACATCCATGAACAGTACAAGTAAAAAAACCCATAGAAATCCATCCGATGACATTCGATTGAATTGGTTGCTAATTTATTTTTTATACATTTAGTACATTTATACTTATTAATTATTCTATATATAATAATATTATGAGACTTATTATGAAGTGAAGTGGTGTATTATTATTTTAATAGTTTTTTATTTTTCTCAAAATATTCAATTAGAGGGAAATATATTCACCGGCCACTTTATAAGGTATACCTTGCTAGTACTGGGTTGGACTCTCTTTTGCCTTCAGAAATGCCTTAATTCTTCATGGTAGAGTTTCAACAAGATCCTGGAAACATTCCTCCATATCAAAACGAGAGCATCACGCAGTCGCTGCAGATATGTTGGCTGCACATCAATGAAGCGAATCTCCTGCTCCACCACCTCCCAGAGCTGCTCTGCTGGATGGAGATCTGGAGACTGTGGAGAGCATTTGAGTACAGTGAACTCATTGAGATGAACCAGTCTGAGATGATTCAAGCTTTATCACATGGAGTGTTCTCCTGCTTGAAGCATCATCCGAAGATGGGGACACTGTGCTCATAATGGGATGTGGATGGTCAGCAGCAATACTTATGGAGGATGTGGTGGTGACACGATGCTCAATTGGTACAAATGCATTCATTCATTCATTTTCCAACCCGATTAGTCCCTTTCGGGGTCACGGGTGTTTGCCGGTGCCTATCTGCAGCGCACATTGGACGAGAGGCAGGGGTGCACCCTGGACAATTCTGACCCCATCATCTGAATGTTGTCGAAATCAAGACCAGGCAACGTTTTCCAATCTATTATAAAATTTTGGTGAATTGTAGCCTCAGTTTCCTGTTCTTAGCTGGCATCCCTCATCGAGTTACTGTTGCCTTTTTAATCCGCTGGAACCAGTCTGACCATTCTCCCTTGGCATCAACAAAGCATTGGCTCCCACAGAATTTCACCCTCTGGATATTTTCTCTTTTTTTTTTCTAAAACCGTGAGATGGTTATGCGTGTAAATCCAGTTGGATCAACAGTTTCTGAAATACTCTTACCAGCCTGTCTGGCAGCAACTGTCCGTCACCTAAATCCCCTTCTTCCCCATTCTGATGCTCGGGTTGACCTGCAAGGAGATCGTCTAAATGCCTATATGCCTATATGCATTGAGCTGCTGCCGTGTAGAGGCCAAGTAGAAATTTGTGTTATCAAGCAGCTGGACAGGTGTGCCTAATAAATAGGCCAGTGAGAATACAACGGGCTTTAAAGCTATAAATGTGAATCTGTAAATCTTTCTTCGCAGACGTTTGACAAGTGTTTCCTGGGTTCGTCAGAGACAGCAGACGCAAACCGTGTGTTCTGTGGTCAGATGGGGGCAGTGTATCTGTTCAGTGAAGCTCTCAGCGCTGCTCAGATCTTAGCCATCTACCAGCTGGGTCCAGGATACAAGGTATACACAAGATGCCTTCAATTCCTCAACTATATTCCATTTATCTCTCTATTTCTTTGCACAGATGCCAATTCGTTTTTGATCTAAAACATCTTTCAAATATTTGGAATATTTTTACAAGTCTAACCTCAACTTAGTGTCCGTGTAGTAATTTTTGTAATTAATTATAAAGAAGTAATACATTTACTGTCTAGGAGTGAAATAATAGTTTCATTTTTTTTCTCGATATTCCACAACTGTTTTAATCCATACAGAGCTATTGTCACTTTAATGACTACAAAGTGAGTAAATAATAATACTGTATTTTCGCTGCATAAGACGCACCGACATATAAGACGCACCCAATTTTAAATGAGGAAGATCTAGAAAAAAAAGATTCTGAACCAAACTGTGTAAAAGTTAACAGCAGTTTAAGAACAATTATATGCCAAACATGAACAGTCAGTAAACAGTAAAAATAACAAAAAAAGGCTGTAATGTTTTTATTCGAACCCCAAAAATTCCTCTTCGTCACTGCTATCAGAAATGAGGAAGGACAGATCCACGCAGTCATTGTCATCACTTTCTTCCTCACTGGTGTCAAATAAGATGTTGTCTTCTGTTCCATCCAAGGCATTACTAATATCACACTTCTTAAATGATTTTATAACAATGTCCTCCTTCACGGAGTCCTACTCGCTATGGTAGGATTGACGAGATGGGCGATGACGTCAGCACGCACCACCGGGGAGTGTGATGGGAATTTCCTATATAATACTACCATCTAGTGGTCATTTAGAGAAATTTAATTTGAGAAACTTTCAAGAGCACACGTCATACTTCAGTCCGGCCCTTTGAGAGGCTCGAGGTTCTTCTTCCAATGCGGATAACACGTGTGTAGGAAATGCGTTGAGACTGCTAAATCTTTACAATAAATAGCCGCATTTGCTGTTTTCTCTCTCAAACAGTCTCCAGTGTTTATTTTCAATTGAGAAGGTATATATTTTTACCATAACAGGAGCTAGGCCGAAGCCGCGCCCTCTCTTACGCCTCTCCTACGGCCGTGACCACCCTTCGCTCCGCGGCGCTCTGCATTTGCCGTATAAGACGCACCAACTTTCCCCCCTCAGTTTTGGGGAAGAAAAAGAGTGTCTTATACGGCGAAAAATATGGTAGTTTACAGTAAAATACAGCTACAGCTTTTTAAAGTTAAAGTAGCCGTCTTGAACAGGTTATTCACGGTTGAGTGGATTCCTAATCGTTTCATACGGCTCTGCAATAATATCACGTTTAACCGGAACACATCTCTCAGCTTTACCTCACTTTGTTTTATTAAGTGCTCTGATTAGACTAATTTAATTTCATGCTTTCCACTGAGTTTATAGTCTCACTCGCTCACTCACTCACTCTCTTTCTTTATTTCTCTCTCTCTCTTTCTCTCTCTCTCTCTCTCTCTCTCTCTCTTTCTCTCTTTCTCTTTCTCTCTCCAGGGCACGTTCAGGCACAAAGCAGAGAGTGACTTGCTCTTTGCAGAACACCACAAGACGCTGCTATACGATGGAAAGTTGACATCCAGTATCGCCTTCACTTACAACCCCAGAGCCACTGATGCTCAGCTGTGTCTGGAATCCTCTCCTAAAGAAAACACCTCCATCTTTGTGCACTCGCCCCATGCTCTCATGCTGCAGGTACCCAGTTTGTCTTTGTCACCACACCTGAATCAGCTGCTTTTTCAGGTCATAACTGTTCATTGATTTATTGATCATTGTGAGCAAGAGCTGGGTGATATGGACCCTCCCCCCCCCTTAAAAAAATCCCTGATTTTAATTTTTTTCACCTTCATTTAAAATTAATCTGCAGATAAGAAAGAAAATATTTAAAATACTATAACTTTGATAATTATACTATTATTAAAAATAATAGTGCTGTGATATTATTTAATTGTACACTTTGGTTTAATATTATTGTGTTTTAGGATTAAAGATTAAGATTTAAGATTAAATTAAGGACTACTGTTTTAAAAAAAGATGCGCGCAAACAGTGAGGGATGGTCAGCAGGGGCTGGGGGGGGCATGTTGTTTACATTGCATTTGAATAAGTTATTAACTGTGCAGTGCTAGTATAGAGGCCTTAAATATTTATTATAGATGCTTCAAAAATTGAATAACAAGGCATCTTACGGATCGATCCAGCACATTTTTAGTGGCTAAGGGCTTGCGTTGATTTTTTCCCCTCACTGAATCTGACCTGAATCCCTTCTATATCGCAGGATGTGAAAGCTGTGGTGACACACTCAGTTCAGAGTGCAATCCATTCCATAGGAGGAGTTCAGGTCCTGTTCCCTCTCTTTGCACAGCTGGATTTCCTCCATCACAGCGGCGATGAGTTGGATACCTCCGTCTGGTACTTTAAGACACGTTTTACAGAAGATGCTGGATTTATCAAGTCAAATATTTTCATATAGCAATTTTACGCAGATGCTTCAAAGCAGCTTCACAGAAGGATTAGCCTAATATAGTTGAGCTGGGTCCGCAGCTAATGATTATTTTAACCTTACAAACATCTCACAGAAAATTATATATAGAGAAGTAAAATCACTTTAAATTACTTTGAAAACAGATTTGCTAGTTAACAAGTTCACTTTGTAGTGGACTTTTAAAAAACTGTAGAAATGTAAAAAGTCTCGGAAAAGAATAAATGTTGGTGCACAACTCTACTCTTCTTTGCGTTTGCTGAAAACCAAGCGCAATACCAACACTCGCCTCATCGTTGAGGTTGAAAAGATCTTTTTATGATCCTCAAAACATTTTTATAAAGAGCTTGTTATAGAAATTAAAATATACCTTCTTAATTGATGATAATCACTGGAGACCGTTTGAGAGAGAACACAGCAAATGCGGCTATTTATTACAAAGATTAGCAGTCTCAATGCATTTCCTACACACGTGACTCTAACGTGGAAGAAGAACGTGGTTTAGCGCATATTAAGAGCCTATTAAAAATATAAATGAACGCTAGAAGAGAAAAGAAAAAGAAGGAAAAAGAATATATAGAGATAGAAACGAGAAAGAAAGAAAAAGAGAGAAACAAAGAGACTCTTAAGAGAGTCAAGTCCCAGCGTGATCCTCGCACGAGAGAGAGAGTGAGAGAGAGAGTGAGAGAGTGAGAGAGAGAGAGAGTGAGTGAGTGAGAGAGAGAGAGAGAGAGAGAGAGCGCTGGAAACAAGCGTATGCTTTTTGTTCTAATATAAATCCTTTTCATTTTTGTCAGCTTATGAAAACCCAAATAACTCCATTAATAAAGGATCAAACTGTCCAAGATTGTGAAACTGTCCAAGGGAATGCTTAGTGGAAATAAAACCCTCACAGACTGAAGACGATGCTTATCGATCATCATCTTATCGTCAGGCTCACAAAACATAGCAGACAAACTATGAGCTGTGCCCATTTCACAACATGAAATGTATTTTAGCGTGAGAAAACGGGTTTGTAGCGTGAGAGATCACTCAAGTGCAAGAGACTTACGTTGTGAGACACAGGAGCTGATCTCTGTAGTTTCGCTCGTGACGTAAGTATGGATGCGGATGCCAAAGGCATTGTGGGAAATGTAGTTTTTCCCCCCGTTTTCGTTACGTCCGCGCAATGGCAGGGATGGGCGATGACGTCAGCGCGCAGCGCTTGGTAAACAAATAGGGCCGCGGCTTCGGCCTAGCTCCGGAGCTCTTACACCTCTCATACGGCCGTTACCGGACTTCGCGGCGGTTTGCATTCGCTTCATAAGACGCACCAACTTTTCCCCCTCAGTTTTGGGGAAGAAAAAGTGCGTCTTATGAGCCGAAAAATACGGTATATGTATGTCTGATAACCATTTATTGTTTGTGTTTTTGTTAAAGTACTGCTGCCTTTCAACACACAAATAACACTTCAACTGTAAGCTTTTTTAATCTCTGTTATTTATAATAAAAATAATTTTCATGACAGTAACAGTCTATGCTGCTGATTATGATGAGGATTGCAGTTCTGTGAGTTTCAGGTGTTATGTTATGAATCTCTGAGTAACTTTAAGTTTGTAAACCAGAGTGACCGCTGGGACAGCCAATTACGCTTCAATCAAATTTGGCAGCAACCAATAGATGAACTTCGATGGACTAAAGGAAAGCGCTCAGTTGTATTGCGTTTGAGCTTAGTTTGAGTCAGAGCAGTCGATCTAGAAAGCAAGAACAGTCTCCATATAACACACAGTTTTTTTTATCACCTCATTAATATAAAGGAACGACTGATTTCCCAAAATGTAAAAAGTAAGATATTTGACTTTGAAATGTAGTGAAGTTAAAGTTAAAAGCCTCCCCAAATTAAAATACTTGAGTAAAGTACAGGTACAGTGGTACCCAGAGATACGAAATTGATCCATTCCAGGGTGGCGTTCGTATCTCGAAGCAAGCTTTACATGTAAAACGCCTAATCCGTGCAACGGCTCTCAGAAACAACAGTAGAAGTAAATGAAAAAAATTAAAAACCAGAGAAAAAATAAAGTATAGTTTCTTCAATCATTAACTCTATTTATTAACTCTAATCATTAACTCAAATCATTAACTCAATCATTGTCAACATAATAAAAGATAATAAAACACACAAGAAATACGTAATATGTTCACAAATGTGAAACCTTACATTGCGAGTGAAGCGATGTGTCGGAGGAGGTGGAACGGATCAAAGTTAACTTTCTCGAGATATTTCACCAATTACTAACAGCAACACGGTTTCAAGCACGAGCGCAGACAGATGGAGAGAGCGCTTCTGAGAGAGCGTCACTGGGTTTCTCTAACTTGCGCTACAGAACAGCACTTTCCATGTTATAAACGTTATTATTATTATTTTTTTGAGACAAACAAGTGGAAAATAGAGCAGAAATGTTTGTTATTGTTCATATCATTAAGTTTTCTTCGTATCTCGAAGTAAAAAATTTCCTGCGAGACCTTTTGTATCTCAAACATTTCGTAACTCGAAGCATTCGTATCTCGGGGTACCACTGTACTTGGAAAAGCTACTTAAACTTCTTTACTGCCCACCACTGCTCGGTGGCCAGTTTGTTGCACAACACCAGATTCAATCCTGTTTTAGGAGATTTATTCTAATGAGAATTGTAAAAATTACTCAACAGTACAGGCTATTTACTTAATGAAACATGCATAATAAAATGTCATGACCCTCAGGTACCGCTGTGAAGTAGTCCAAATCTTTTTTTTTTTTTATACCTAATATTCTTCTCGCATGTTAAAATTAGTACATTGTCATTGTTAAATGTTCTATTTTCTTATTTATATTTTCAATTTAACATCCCATATGTCTTCAGAAAAGACTTTCTGTCGATTTTGGAAACGTGATCCATGTACCTTATATTTAAGATTTTGTAGGCTACACATGTGTGCCAAATTTTGCTTGTGTACGACCAACTTGGAGCATTACATATGCTAAATTGCGTTAGGTGGCACTATAGAGCCATTTTGCCACACCCACTTATCTACCCTCAATCAGAGTTAATGTTTAGTATTTCTGACGTGAGCACTTGAAAAGTGCACCGAAAGCCTCAAAACAATAATGCTTTGAGCATTTACAATAATTAACTTGCAAGTTATCTTTATTATCTTAAAATTGTCATAACACTTTGAATCCAAAAATATCCAAACTAATAACCTTTTTGAAATCTACTCTTTACGTTTGAAATAAAACAAACAACAACTTATCAATAGCTGGGTCTCTTCATTCCTTCTTGATTCTAAACAGATGATTGGCAGATGCACGGGTGCATGCCAAGACTTCAGAGGGTTCTGTGACATTTAAGGGTTTCATAATGATAGTGGTTTCGTCGATCATTTAAATCAAACCCACACTAGCAATTCAAAATCATATGAGGAGCTAAATGCGACTACACCCAAAGATGGTTTGTTTTCTGCCTTTGATTCTCTTCGGAGCGTTTACCCTTTTGTGTATTTATTTTGTTTTTACCAGTTGCACACTGCTGTCGTTTGTGATGGAACTTTTGAAAGGCTCTGTAGCTATGCAAGAACAGGTGCTGGCCTGTAAAGGCTTTCTCGTCATCGGTTACTCGCTGGAAAAGGTAAGGGTCAAGCGTGACTATCCACCAGTCGGTGTGTCTGTGGAAGGGTAGGGAACATCCTTTCTGGAGTCCTGCAGGTCTTCCGTTGTTTATTAGCTGAACAGTGGAATCCTTGTGGTCTCACTAATAATGCAATTTATGTCAAATTAAATTCGATATTGATTGGTAACCTTAAAAAAAATACAGTGGGATTCATTATCTTTTTTTTGGCCCAATTTTCAACTACATCATTATCATCGTCGTCTACTGAAGAGTGAACTGTATTTTTTTTGTTTTATTTGGAGGTTTTTTTTAAGGAAGCTCATTGCAAATTTTCAGAATTATATTATTGTTTTAAAACGCACATTCTATTCGTGCCTGATGTGTAAAGGCCTTCACAAATAAGATTTTCTCATGTTCAATTATGGTCATTCTTTTTTTTCAAGAACATTTGCAATTCTTCTGTGATGAACCACAAACAAAACTCTAATGTTTATATAATAATTTTTAAAAATGAATTATTTGAAATGTGTTTTCTTCTCAGTCTTCCAAAGTACATGTGACACGGTCTGTGCTGGACCTTGTCCTTGCCTTCGCCCGTTACCTTAGCAACCTTCCAACTGGTGTTCTGCTCTTGAAGCAGCTCTGTGACCACATCCTGTTCAACCCGACCATCTGGATTCATGCCCCAGCTAAGGTGTCCGACTCTTTTTGATTTTTTTTTTAACCAAATCTTTTTTCCTTTAATGCCTTTTTTCTTTTGAACTGTTTTGCTGCCCCCTACAGGTGCAGCTGGTCCTCTACACCTACTTGGCCACAGAATTCATCAGCACAGTCACTATCTACAATGCCATCCGCAGGGTGGGAACAGTACTGCAGGTCATGCACACGCTTAAGTATTTCTACTGGGTGGTGAACCCACTGGACCGCAGCGGAATCACACCCAAAGGCCTCGGTAAGAAGGAACTTATATTGGTCTGAGTAAGTGTTTGTCTCATGGTAAAAAGAAAGAAGTTGGCGGTTTAATAGCTAATCTCATTTTAATCAATAATCTCATAAAAAATATTTTATAACTCTACCCAACAAAAGCAGCAGTGTTTGGATGGTTTGTGTGACCACAAGCATCACAGACCCAAGTGTCTCATTTTGTTTTTTCTTTGTTGGTGCGCAGACGGTCCGAGACCCAATCAAAAAGAGATTCACTCTCTCCGAGCGTTCCTGCTGCTGTTTGTCAAACAGCTTATTTTGAAGGTACAGTAGAGCAGCCATAACAACACTGATGTCTGAACGTACGGTGAGGGAAATGAGGAATTTTCACACAGACAAAGAAATGATCAGTCCATAAATCTAGATTTCAGAGACAGAACAATAAAATACACCACCATCCTGCCCACAATCCAGGACATTTGTGTGCCAGAGGTGTCTTTTGCAGGTTACTAAGGGTGCCCTCTACGACCGGACCATCAACTGTTGCAATTTACTCTCCGCTCCGCACAAGTTGAAAATACAGAAAATACAATGGACGTGCACACGGAAGTAGACTCAAAAAGTCACAGTGCTCTTGACTGCAGCGTCAACAAAAGGGCCTGGTGGCGGTAAACGATGAAATGAAATCTGCTACGAACACACCAGAGGAACTGATAAAAAAATGCTAATAAAGTTAGCAGCATATGGTGGCCTGGAGTTATGTGAAAAACTGGTTCTAAATTCCTAAACATTCAGGTTCCTCTCGAGATTGGTGCTGTTTTTTTCACCTCGCAGTGTGTTTCAGGGAATTTATTCTTGATTTTGTTCCTGATTTTCATCATGCTTTAAATATTGAAGTACACTTTCTTCTGCCATTGTTCTTATTTTTGGCAAACGTTTGTTGATCGTTCTTTAGGTAATTGTAAAAAATAAAATTCAGAATGTTTTTGTTCTTGGCTTTGTTAAAGTAAGAAAGATCAATTATATTGTGTCAACACTTTATTTTGCATAATCCTTAGTAGATCAAATATATATATATATATATATGAATCATTGTATTTTTTTGATGAAAAGCAGACTATGTGAAATGGAGCATTAATTCATGAAATGAGTTAAAATGAACATTTTTTTAATATCTAAAGAGTTAAATCGCAGGGCAGAATCTCACACATTTAAGAGGAATTAAGATTATTCAATTAATGCATGTTTTTGGGATTGTCGGGGAAACAGGAGTACCCAGAGGAAACCCACGCAAGCACAGGGAGAACACCTTCAAGGAAGGTCACTGGCGAGCCTCGAACCGACAACCTTCTAACTGGAAGGCCACAGAGCTACCCACTGCCCAAGAGTTAAATTAACTTTTTAAAAGACAATTTTTTACCAACTTAATATGAATCTAAATGGATTAATACTAGACTAAAACATTGTATTTTTGGTTAATTAAACTAGAGTAAAATTTTGATTTTGATTTTCGTCGACTAAAATGTAACAAAAAAAAAAAACATTTTTAAACGACTAAATCATTTGACGGAAATAAATTTTGTCATAAAGACTGACTAAAACTTCAATGGGTTTGGGTTGAATTGGGCTGCAGTGCACATTTAGCCGTAGGAACACTGATCACAAGCAAACAGGTCGAGGTGAGGATGGTTCCCTTCACCAGGCGCTCAAACCCTTCTGTGTCAGTTTTTGTGCTTGGCCAAAATCAAACTTTTGATCAGGGTCATTTGGAAGGTTTCTGTGGTCTTTAACGAGTTAAAAAAAACGAGTAAAAACCTTTGATACCTATGAGTGGAACAAATGCTTTTGTCATCTATATCTCTATATCCTCAATGGACATCTGATTGGCAACAAAGAATACTCCTCCAAGTGCTATGTAATTGTTTCTGAAGGTATTCAGTACTTTTTCTTCCATGTAATCAGTAAATACGTATGTTAGATTCATGGGGTGGTCATTTCTTTGTCGGTGCACTAGTGTTTCCCATCACTGCACTGTATATACTCCATCAGGGAAACCATTCAAAGCAATGTTTCTGTGTGTTTAGGACCATGGTGTAAAGGAAGATGAGCTGCAGAGCATTCTCAACTATCTGCTCACGATGCACGAGGTATTACATTCCAGACCCTGCCTTTCAGGACATGACTATGCGACATGAGGACGCATGTTTTTGTGTGATTGTTAAGGCAATGAAGATTTTTCACAACACTCTCTTAGTGTGGTATTTGCCACCGGGTGGCGCTTGGCCTCCATGGCTTTTCTCTTCCTTCGTTCCTGTTTTATACAACGTGTCAATTTAATTATTTTGCCTATAAAATGCCTACAAAACTTAAAATGACCCAATTCACTAATCGTTATTGAAAGGCCACACTTTTTTCTATCAGTTTAATAGAAGAACAGAGATAATGTTGTATGAAAAAAGATGTTCGATTTGCAGAGGCATTGTTTCTTTTGTTACAGTGGAGAGCTCATCGACGGTTTGTTCTTTTGCAGGATGATAACCTGATGGATGTTCTCCAGCTCCTGGTTGCACTGATGTCTGAGCATCCCGGCTCAATGGTTCAAGCCTTCGACCAGCGGAATGGAATACGGTGAGAGCTCAAATACTATTAAAAACTCTAAAGGCATAAGAAGATTAAAATCTGATGGAGTTATTTCATTATGGAGGAATGCCATCTCTCTTCACCTGTAAATATTCTCGTAGTTCACCTGAAACCCATTGTTGCATTGATTTCTTGTATGGACTACGAAAATGTCCATTTCCAAATGTTTTATTGATCCTGTGGTACCACTGACAGTTGAATGTTTGTCAGCAAAGGGGTGTCTGGAGTCTGGTGCACTTGCACCTTCTCTTTTTATATATATATATATATATATATATATATATATATATATATATATATATATAAAAGAAAGTATATATATATATATATATATATATATATATATTGTATATATATATATATATATATATATATATATATATATATATATATATACAATATATATATATATATATATATATACAATATATATTATTATTATTACATACATATTATTGAGCATATATATATGACATATTATTGTCAATATATATATATATATTGTATATACATATAAGTTATTACATACATTGTATATATACATATATACATATTGCATATATACTGTATATTGTATATATATTGTATATACATATATATATTGTATATATATATATATATATACATATTGTATAATACATTGTATATTGTATATATATTGTATATATATATATATATATATATATATATATATATATATTGTATATATATATATATAAATATATATATATTTATATATGTATATTGTATATTGTTTATTGTTCGACAATCTGCATTTTCACTGGGGGCTAATAGTTTTTTTACAGTTTTATTTTTATTACAGACCAAACTTACAATGTACTTGAAGAGAAAAGTTTTTTTTAACCTTTCCCAGCACCATTTTTTTACTTTTTTTTTTTTACATTTCTTTTTAATGTTTTTAATATCCCGATTTTCTCCAAAATCACAAAAGTTTTCACTGTTTTCTATTTCCTGGTTAAATTTGTTTTTTTGCAGGGTCATCTTTAAGCTGCTTGCCTCCAAAAGTGAAGGGATTCGTGTGCAGGCTCTCAAGGTCTTGGGCTACTTTCTCAAGTACTTGTCACCAAAGTGAGTTAAATTTTTTTTTATTTATTTTTCTAAGGCTGGTAAAAAAAAAGGTTACCCTAACTTTTCGTCCTACACTAACATATCGTCCTTATTCACTCATGTTTATGGTCTAGCCATTAAGACAAGAGGTAAGTTCCTCAAAGTAAAAAGAGAAGTTTTAAGTTACCAGGCTTTTCGGCAGAGTTTGTATTTTGGAAACCAAAGAAGCTAATTTCAGTAATAATGGGTAGAAGAGTTGCATGTTGACTTGTACTACACTTTTTGTGGTGTTTGGTAAGTGAAAGGCACTTTATTTTTCCAAACGGAATCTTTCCTTTAAGTTTTTTATTTTTTCGATGAGGTTGAGCGGTGGTTCTGTAGGTGTCCTGGCTCTTCTTTGGCGGCTCTTCGGTTGGGTTTCGTGCTGATGTTTTTGATTTTGTGTGTGTGTGTGTGTGTGTGTGTGTGTGCGCGTGTGTGTGTGTTGCAGGAGAAAGTCAGAGGTCATGCTGGCTCATGGCCTGTTCTCGCTGCTGACGGAACGATTGATGCTCCATTCAAACCAGTTCACTTTCACAACCTACAACGTGCTCTTTGAGGTCTGTCCCCTGCGCTCGGACCATGTTAAAATCGACACAGCACTTTGAATATGATTGACTTTGAGTTTTTTTAATCACTTAATGTGAAATGTTTGAATAAATGTTTTGATCCATCGCTCACTCGTCTGTCACAGATTCTTACAGAACAGATCTGCACTCAGGTGATCCACAAGCAGCACCCAGACCCTGACTCCTCGGTGAAAATCCACAACCCCCGTGAGTTACTCTCCCAACTCAACAAACTTATTACAGCGCTGCTTTTTGCGTATGTTCTACATTCATTAGTCTCAGTTGTGCTGGGTTCTGTGCGAAATAAAGGTTGTTAAATTAGTTTGTTCTAATGCAAAGCTTTAATTAAGAGCAAAGCTTTTTGTGAAAAGCTTAATTAAAAGATTATTTTTCTCATTATTTTCTTTTTTTTTGATCCAAACAAACAAACTAAATCAAATAATTCAAATCAATATAAATTATTTATAATACGTTTGGATTATATTTACTTGCAGTAGCTGCAGAAAAGCTTAACTTCTCGGTCACCGATATAATTATATGAATGTTCTTATTGATAATAACTAGAAATAAAAAATAGAATTAACGTGTTTTTTCATTATTTAATACATTATTTCTTTAATAAAAGTACTTTGTGTGTAAAAGAACATACTTTATAAAAGATGAAACGCTGTGATGATCGTGTGCTGCCAGAAATGTCATGTGATCGACAAGCATTTTGGGAAAAAAAGCACAGTGAGATTAGGACTTCGAATAGAGGCTAAAAGAGACTTTTGTTTACGTTGCATTTGGTTATTATTTCATCTTTTAATAGCAATTACAAAAAAATATTTTGTTAAAACATATTTAAATATTGGAATTTCACTTCAAAGGTTAAAACCGTTATAAAGGTTCACATTGTATTTATTTGTATTTGTCAAGAATGTTAAATTGTACAATTTTATTTAACACTGTTTGGGTTTGTTTGTAATCTCTGTGGTTTAAAAAAATCTGCTTGTACTCTCATGCGGAAGTGAAGCTAGTAGGTGCAAAAAACTAAAATCGATTTAAACTCTTCGTAGATCAAGCGCATGTGACTTGACAAGGTTTCTTAAAATGAGCAAAAGTGTCTAAATAGACAAGAACTCTCAGAACAAGGGTTTTCAAGCTGTTTATTTGCGTTTTCATGTGAGTCGTTGCCAGTGAAGAGTCCTGGCTGGTTCTAAAGTGCTCTCGCAGAGATGGTGGAGGCCGAATCAAGGCCATCCGTAGACGATGGGAGAAGGATTTTTTCAGCTTTCTTCTCGCTCTCGTTGATTCGATCTGTTTTGAAGCCCCTAAATGCCTCTGATTGCAGTCTTTAGCCACGTCACATTCAATCAAACAAACCAAGCCAGCAAAACCTTCTCTTAAATAAATTCCGGCACAAAACACAACCCAATGGTGATTTGAGAACGTATAGCCAGAGAGGCATGGAGATGCATACGAAGGTAATTTTCTGCAGCGACTCTGATTTAAGCGAGTCAGGCGCAGAAACTGCGGGATCCGGCAGGAGTGAGTGAGAGCATTGCTTACAGACGCTGTCAGGCTCTAAACTCCATGTGATGGGTGAAACCTGACCTGCTCTTCTCAGCTTAATGCAGGCCGACAATGTCTTGATAATTCATGTAAACAACCAATCTTCGCTGTTTAAGTCAGCGTTCGGTTCCAAACTCGAGCTGCAGAGGTCAGACAATAGCAGCCTCGTGATGTAGAGCTTTCCTTTGATTTGTTTACAATATTCTTTACATTATTCTGTGTTTAACAAAATCTACTCTTTCACACTTTTCCACAATGCACAGAGACTCTATTTAATTAACTTTTACTAATCTTTTTAACAAGTTTATTTCATTCATTTTTATTTCCTGATTCTGTTAATGAAAATGACGGTGGCCCGTACAACACAACTGCAAATCAAACACAAACGGAAATGGGGGGGCGCTAGTGAGGCTTTCGGTGGCTCATAGACATTCGAGAGAAGAAGCATACTGTCGTCTAGGTTTGTTGGCCTAAAATTGAAAACATGATTGAATTGTACAAAAGACACTTTGTATAAAAATATTAATGTCTTTATATATTTGTTTTCTATTCACACAGTTTGTTTCAGATTACATTTATAACAAATGTCTCCCCCTTGTGCTCGTTCTGCCACATGGAAAAACTCGTCTTTTACTCGTTTCAAAGGCTTTCTGGTTGAAAGTCTTTTGGGGGTACACCCTGGACAGGTCGCCAGTCCATCGGAGGGCAACGCGCACACGCACGCACACACGCACACACGCACACACGCACGCACACACACGCACACACACGCACACTCACACATTTAAGAGGAATTTAGATAATTCAATCACCCGGACGCATGTTTTTGGGATTGTGGGGGAAAAGAGAACGCCAGAGGAAGGTCACCGGCGAGCCTCGAACCGACAACCTTCTAACTACCTACTGCACCACCGTGCCACCCTCTAATTGAAAGTGTTGGATGACGTATTTTCCTGTTCATACAAGAGAGTTCAAATGTCTGATTTGATTAAAAGATGAAAAGAATCAGTAGAAGTTCATCTTCATAAAGTCGTTGTTAAGGGATGGACCTATTTGAAGCAATGATTGTTGTTTGTTTATTGTTGTCATCAGTGCCCCCTTCTTATTTGTTCCTTTTTGTTACTTTTTAATGTGTCGATGTGTAATTAATTCTTGTGATGCTGATATGTTATGCTCATAATGCATTTATGTAAATCTGAATGAATTAAGCAGGGAAAACTACATTTATTTGGCACTCTGCTGATTAAAAAGTGAAACACCTGAAACAATTTTACTTTGAAATGCATTTTAATGGATCCTTTGCACAAATGAGCTCAGGTTTGTTAATGGAAATCATTTTTCCCATCAGAAATCCTCAAAGTGATGGCTGCGCTGTTAAAAAATACTCCAGCTGGGCCAGAAAGCATGGAAGTACGGCGTATCTTCCTCTCCGACATGATCAAGCTCTTCAACAACAGCAGAGAGAACCGCAGGTGACTCGCACTGAATCACACGCTGAGATTTAAATACTTTTATCTTGTTATGCTCAAATAATTTAGTATCTAAACCAAACTTAATTTAATTGGGTTAGTTGTGAAAATATTCTTCACAGTAGTGTATTTATACATTTATTTTGAAGTATTCTGTACATAAAAACCAATTGTAATGAATGGAATTAATGAATAAGTTATTACATTAATTTCAAGAATTTAATACTTTTTTTTTTGCAGTGAAAGTTAAAAATAACAAAATGCATCTTGACATTTGTGACTGAGTTCCTTGTCAAAACACTCTTCAAAACAACTAAACTAAATAAATTCTGTGTAACATTATGTTAAACCACTATGTGCTGTAAAATACAAACTTAATCTTACGTGAAAAAAGCATGCAAACCAAATACACTTAAAAAGGAGTGCAGGAAACTGATATTGTATGTTCTAGTAAATAATGGCTACAAAGTAGTAACTAAACTAATAGAAACTGGCACAAAAGACTTTTGCTTAATGTGTGATATTTGGTATAGTTAATCATACTACCTTGCATGATAAACTTGCGTCTTTTTGAAATGGCACAAATATTTAAATTAGTCCAAAATTAATGATTTTCTAGTTTCACGTACTTTTACAGCAGTCATGTTTGCTTTTGATGCAGTCGGCACTGCATAACAGTAAATAAAAGTCTTGTTTTAGATGCAAAAACATTACATTTGGTAACTAGATGATTAAAGGTTGTGCACCATCTTTGATGTTGCCTCGGCATAGTTTCAAAGTCATGTATCTCACTTTTGAGATTGGCTGCTATGGTAAAAGGAATGGTTGCTACAGAGGGTTCAGTGACATCATCAAAGGTCCCCCATTACGAAATGTTCGAGATGCGAAACACCTCACGGGAAATATTTTGCTTCGAGATGCGAAGAAAAATTTGAGATACGAACAACTACAAGCAGTTGCTCTGTAGTCTACTTGTTTAGCCTGACGTCGCACTGCGCTTGCGGTTCCTGGCGCTCCTATCTCCCAGTGCAACAAGGGTCTGATATGCTTCAAAACACTTCAACAACACAGTGAAACATTATGTATAGATTACTAATAATGTACTATAACAAATGTTAGAGTCAAGGTGTCGTAAAAGAAATAACGTTTATAACGTGGTAAGTGCTGTTCTGTAGCGTAAGTTAGAGAAACCCAGTGACACGTTCTCAGAAGCGTCTCTCCATCCCTTCTCACATGCTTGGTACTGTCTCCGCTCGTGCTTGAAACCGTGTTGGTGTCAGTAATTCGTGAAATATCTTGAGAAAGTTGACTTTCATACATACCGCCATAATGTTTTCTGCATCCGTTCCACCTCCTCCGACACATCGCTTCACTCTCAAAGTAAGGTTTCTGTACATATTACAAAGCCCCCTGGAATGGATTATTTTCATAATACCCCGAAATACGAAATTAATCCGTTCCATGGTGACATTCCAATCTCGAACATTTCGTATCTCGAAACAAGTTTTCCATGTAAAACGCCTAATCCGTGCAACGGCTCTCAGAAACAACAGAATAAGTAGATAAAAAAACAGAGAAAAATCAAGTAACATTCCTTCAATCCTTAAATCTACATATTGTTAATGTAATAAATGACAATAAAACAGAATAAAACACAAGCAAAATGCGTGCGTGCGTGTGTGTGTGTGTTTTGTTTCACATTAATTTTCGAAATCCATTACAAAGTCAATGGTAAATATTTAACCCCTTCTAGAGTATAGAGGGTTCAAATACTTTTGCACAGTGGCTGGTATGTTCTTGGACAGACTGATACCCTCTGTAAGTGCGGCCAGTTTCCATGCGATGCTCAGTTTGACCTGAAGTTTTACAAAGTTTGACCCCATGGTAAGTCAATGGAAAGTTTCCCAGAATTCTCAGCGATTTCTCAGAATTAATTTTGTTGTACCAGTCTGAAACGATAAAGCAACCAGAGTTTAAATTTTGTCTGCAGTAGGTCTTTTAGAACAGCTTTATTGGAACAGAGTTATTAGCAGCACAACAAGCCCCCATGATGTAACTCTCCGTCATTGGTCATCCACAGCCACGCAGGGCATTCTTTGCTACATTCTAAATTCCACAAATGTTATATGCCAAACATGTAACATGAACAGTCAGTAAACAGTAAAAGTAACAAAAAAAGGCTGTAATGTTTCATACCTGCTCCTTACGATCCGTGCTATGGTAGGGCGATACTACCATCTAGTGGCCATTTAGAGAAATGTAATTTGAGAAACTTTTAAGAGCACACGTCATACTTCAGTCCCGCCCCTTGAGGGGGCTCGAGGTTCTTCTTCCAATGCGGATAACACGTGTGTAGGAAATGCGTTGAGACTGCTAAATCTTTACAATAAATAGCCGCATTTGCTGTGTTCTCTCTCAAACGGTCTCCAGTGTTTATTATCAATTGAGAAGGTATATTTTTACCATAACAGGAGCTAGACTGAAGCCGTGGCCTCTCTGACGCCTCTCCTACGGCTGTGACCGCCCTCCGCTCCGCGGCGCTCTGCATTCGCCGTATAAGACGCATCAACTTTTCCCCCTAAGTTTTGGAGAAGAAAAGGTGCGTCTTATACTGCGAAAAATATGGTACTAGCAACAACAAAGAGCATAAATCCTCCTACTGGCCTCACAGGGGCAGTGCACAGGGGTGATGGCTTTTTAGGGTATATTAGAAATGCTTGCTCTTACCAATAAATACACTCACGAGCGAAACTACAGAGCTGCCGTTTCTCACACATTGAACGTAAGACTCTCACATTTGAGTGATGTCTCACGCTACAAACCCGATTTCTCACGCTAAAATACATTTCAAGATGTGAAATGGGCACAGCTAATAGTTTGCGATGTTTCTTGAGCCTGACGATAAGATGATGATCGATCTGCATCGTCTTCAGTCTGTGAGGGTTTTTTTTTCGCTAAACATTCACTTGGACAGTTTCACAAACTTGGACAGTTTGATCCTTCATTAATGGAGTTATGTGGGTTTTCATAAGCTGACAAAAATCAAAAGGATTTATATTAGAACAGCAAGCGTACAATTGTTTCCATGTGTTGACGTCAGGTGCACAGATGAGCGCTCTCTCTCTCTCTCTCTCTCTCTCTCTTGCTCGCGTGAGGAAAACAAAATGCTCTCAATGACTGAAACTCTTCTTTAATAAACTCAAACTCAAATCATCTCTCAACGGTACATCTCACACATGTACATACGAGATAACAAATGTAAGTAACGTGCTCTGCTATTGGGTAGTGTTGCTAACCAGGTAAGAGCGCATAAGGATCATATCTTAACACCATGCAACCGAATTGTCACTTGAATAAGTTATAAATAATGAGTTATTTAACATTAAGGAGAAGTTACATTTATTTTACATTATTAAATAATTATTATTTTACATTATTATTTTACATTACTTCAGTGAGAGATTTTCACTCGTACTAATAGATCACCGAACTGATTATTTCACTGCTTATTTATCAATTAAGTGTGTGTTGCATTTTATCTTAATATGATTACTATGATAAATATAAAGAATACAACTCGCTGTTATCTCTTGTAGGAGTCTGCTGCAGTGCTCTGTCTGGCAGGAGTGGATGCTCTCCCTGTGCTTTATAAACCCCAAGAGCAGCGAGGAGCAGAAGATCACAGAAATGGTCTACGCTATCTTTCGCATCCTTCTATATCACGCCATTAAATATGAGTGGGGCGGCTGGCGTGTGTGGGTGGACACGCTCTCCATCACACACTCCAAGGTCAGGACCCATAACACACACGCACACCCACGCACACACCCGCACTCATGATGAAAAACAAAACAAAACATGAGGAATATTTTTGAATGCTGTACATATGCAATAAGGATGGACACACACACAACTGAGAAAAAGTTTTCAGGACTACAGAAAGAAATGAGAACGAAAAGTTGTTTGGTTCAAAAATGCGATTTAAAAAAAACTGAACAAAACACAAATAATCAGAATTAGTCAAGTCCTGATTTGTCCCTTTTCTTTCTGTACCACGATAAATGGCAGTCCATGTTTTCCACTCGATTAAACCAATCGCATCGCAGTATACTGTACACCGCGTAAACAAGTCAGTGCCTTTAGTAGGACTCGTGGAAAGTTTGAGGAAAAAATATTTTTGATGCGACAATGTGATGGTTTCTGCAAGAGGCAAAAGAGTGAAAATCATCAAAAATGAAAGCTGCAAGCAGTGATCAAAGGGCTTGAGTACCTCTGGTTGAACCCGTTGGTCAGTTCGTTGTGCTACATGCTTCAAATCATCCTCATTTAGAAGCCATTTACTAAACGAACAGCCAAATTTAATGATGAAAACCACGTCTAAGAATTATGACCCCCAGGTGGTGCTAATGAGTAAATGTTTTCTGATATTGCTCTGGCCAAAATTGGTAAAAAAAAGAAGCACCTTATCATGTGTTTTCAATGTGAAATGTTGTCTTTCCTGTAGCCACTAGGTGACGCTATAACTGAGAGAGAAAATGTTGTGGATGTGTTCAGAGATGGACTGTTGTGTAAATTTGTGTGCGATCAGATATTGAATGGTTGAGTTATTAAAATGTTAAAATTTTGAATATCGACAGACGCTGTGCGCGTATCGTTGAATAAAAGTAAAAAAAGCTTCACATTTCAACATCCCGTTTGCCTTAAGATAAAACAGTTTGTAGTTGTGGTGGAAAATGAGGCAAACATATCAAGGAGTGGAATTATGAATTGACAAAATCACAAAGTATTTATTCAGGATGCATGCAACAGTTTTTAGATAGCAGATCGAAGCCAAAGATGTTGCGCTGGTTGCAGACCCTTTGGGCTTGGCAATCAGTCTTAAATACAACACTAAGATGGGCTGATCCCAGACATTGACAAATCAAATTAATAGATGAGAAAACCGTTAAGAATAGTCAAGCAGGAAAAATACAGAAGCATTAAGGATTTAAAACAGTTAAACTATTTCTACCTAATGAGAAAATAGTTATCGCAACCACAGTGTTTGGAGATTTTACAGTGGATCACAAATCATCGTTCAGAGGAGATGTCCGAAAGTTAACATCGACAGGCGACAGGAGATGAACGCCACATACAGCTTGCTGAACAGAGGACCATTCAACGAAGATCACGGGGAACTCTGTGGATCAAATTAATTTGCGAAAAAGGGCCATGGATTTATTGCAAGTAAATCTTTAAATGTTACCATCTGGTTTAGATTTAGTTTTATGATGATGAGACACTTCATGAAAGTTTGTGACAGACATTTTGCTTTTCCTCAAACACATTTTTCCAAAATTCATCAAAATGGAGTTTTGGCAACTCGTCAAATACTATTTCAGTTTTTACTCATCAGTAACTGTTCTAATCACAAGATGATTTTTTGTTGCGGAGTTTCTGGTCCAAGCCATGACTAAGACACCTTTCTTGCCTGTTCTCTGTGCCTGATGGGATTTCCTCCCTGCAAACGTGCATATCATGTTGTTGGGTGGCATTAAATTACCCTCTGGAGTGAGTGTGAATGATGATTGAGTGTGGCCCTGCAAGGGACGGGTGACCTGTATAGGGTTCCCCAGCGTAATTTCTTTTTTAATCAGAAAAATGAACTATTTATCAAAATAACTCTAGCAGCAAACACAGGCTAAAAGCGTTGTTATTTAATCTCCCCCCGATCGTGTTCTAGAGCTCAATTGGTTGCTTTGTCAGTCACACAAGGAGATCAGAAAGCACAGCAATAACTAAAACCTATGCAAAACTGCTCACATTTAGATAAAACAAATCTGATTCTCTTATGTTAAGAAGAATTATCAGTTTAGACGTGTAGGGTGTAGATTATTTAGAATATTTGGAGAAAGAATTACCCAAATTTTGTTGAGAAGAAAAGAAGCTTTTTCTGGTCATTTATGTGCTTGCCTTAAGAAACCCGAATTAAGAAGCTTTTGATTTTCTCACTGAACTTTAAACAAGAATATTACAGATGTCCGATTTTAAGAAATCAATGTTAAGTTCTGAAACAGAAGTTATCTCTGATTTAAGGAAAAAAATCAGACAAAATCATCATCATGTTTTTCATTAAATTGGTATGAATGGAGGAATCTGTCAAATTTTAAGCTGTATTTAATTTTTAAGACTATTTTAAACACTAGTTTTAAGCTCAAATATTAATAATTTAATACATTTTTCCCTAAAAGTTTTATTATTAAAAAAAGATTGTTTAGTGCTTTTAAAAAAGAACATCAGTTTATTTTTAAGCTGACTTATGTAATTTAAGATTTACCACATTCTGAGCGCAAACATTCTTAAGTAATTGCTATTTTTCTTTACTAAATTTAACCTCTTAAGCCCGAGAGTCCCCGGTACCGGGGACTTGCCCCCTTGTGCGTTACATTTTCACTCATAGCTCACGAACCCTGAGAATAACCCACATACTGTTGTGTTCAGCGGAAACTCCTCTAAAAACGTATCTAATTCAATTTCATATCCGTTAACCACAGCTCGAACGCCATGCAAATAAACAACAACAACATGTCCGGAGTATAATTCATGACCACGTTTTTGTTTATGTGCGATATGTATCCACAATATAAACGAAAACACCAAAACCATGGCATCAAATGAAAGCTAACAACCAGCTGGATCCAGCGATATGCAACTCATTTACATTGCATGAAGTATTTCAGAGCAGGGAGCGAAAGTTCCCCGAAAAAACGCCAGCAAAACCAAGCAAGCATGTAAATCTTGTCTTACCTTTGCCGTTTTTTCAACAAAAAGTTATTTCCATAGCGATAAAAGTCCGTTTGTTGTTATGTCCGGTCGATAGCTTCGCGCAAACACCATTTTGGATTATTTCTGTAGCTCTGTGGCGTCATTACGTCACCAAATATGGAATGACTCCCCGTGCGTAAGAGGTGGTCTCTCCACGCTGCGCTTCGTGTGATTCGTCGGCGATCCCGTCAGTCTCAAAATGGTTGAGCTGATTGGTTTCCATAGAATCAGAGCTTTCCAGCGATTATAGATCTTCCGGATTGGACAGATGGTCGGGGGGGTAGGGACACGCAGAAGCTCGACGTCAAAGCGTTTGTGAGTGAAACGTTCCCAAAAGCGCAGCAAGATGGCGTAAATGAGCTTCTACCCCCCTTTTACAGCGTTTCTTTAGGAGTTTTTTTTGCTGAAATCATGTCCCGTAAGCAAGAAAAGAATACTATGAACGTAGCTGAAGCTTTGGACAAGATTTTTTCCATATTTCAATTATTGTGCCAAATTGTGCCAAACTGTGCCAACATGGATTACGCCTGAACTTTGTTCAATCAAAACCTTTACAGAATATTAGTTTCTTGTAGTATGAACACCAAACTTGCTACAGATGTTCTTGACATGTAGTGGTTACAATTGATTGTGTTTATTTGCTTCGTTATAAGTAAAATAAGGAGATATTGGAGGAAACATGTGTTTTTTTTTAGGCGGAGTTCATTTTTGGCCATTCCAACATCAATTACTCTTACCCAGTGTTCTTGACTGTCAAATTAACTCATCCACACCACTCCCCAAGAACCTATCTTCATTTTGATACCAAGATTTGCAGTTTAGGCCTTGTAAAAGCTGAGAAATGCCTTAAAAAGTAAAAGTATAGGATTTTCGGAAAATAGGCCTCAGGGCTTAAGAGGTTAAGCACACATTTACTTGATTTAATACAATTGTCCTTAGAAAAGTGATTTTATTAATGGAAGATTATAAATTAGTTTCAATTCAAACGATAATATGTTTTATTATGGGTTAGTTTTAAAGCGAAACCATATTTATTACTAAGTTTGTATAAACAATGCATTTAAAAAATGCATTTTATGCCAGAATTTCTCATTTTAAGACATCATCTATTTTGAATACTTAATTTTAGCACAAACGTTCTTGAAAACCTGCTGCTTTCCCTAAAACGTTAGCAAACATTTCTGATTTTAAGGCCACAACATGTTGTTACTGACTTGATTGAACATATGAACTTGTTATATATCACGAAACATCCTCGTTTTCAGATCACTTGTGACTAGTTAAAAATGTACAGTTTTGATGCAGTTTTACTATCTGGACAGCAAAAAAAAAACAGTTTTTGTCTATTTTTGAGATCCATCAGCTATTATTGTTATCTGGAAATTTTTGCTAATTTTAAAAAATCAAAGCAATTTTAATCGAACCATCTGCAGATTTTTTTTTTTGCATGATCTAGTAGAAAGAGTTTTAACCTAGATTTAAGTTTTTTTTTCTTGTTCTAAGAGAGCGTTTCTTTGAACTGGTTTAAGACTCTCCATAATAAACCAGACTGAGTCTGAGATTACGATCTCACTGTACTCTCAAAGCCTCTGTTTATTTCTCTGTTCACACAGGGCCACTGCTAAGGGTGAAATACTAAAAGTGCCAACCATCAAGTGGAGTGGGGCTGCACAGTTTCCAAGAATAAATACTTTTGCAATTATTACTGGAAGAGAGCTAATAACTCCCTTATTGCCACATAATGTGCAAACTGGTGATCACTTTTGAGTTTGTGTTGAAGCATTCTGCTGAAATCTGCCTTTTTCACCCCGCGCTTCGATCTCTCCCAGAGCAGCAAACGGCTCAGCGCTGCAACTTTGTTTGCAGATGGAACTAGCTCTTAGTGCTTGTTTTTTGTCTATTTTAAGGCGCTGCAGGGGTATTGTAATACACTCTACAATCCTGGAGTCATATGGTGTCAGACTGCGTCGGCTTGGCTGCTTGCTTTGTTGCTAGGGGCCACTGGGGGGCACAGCTGGTCTTTGTAGTGAGGCGTACGCAGTGTGTTTTTAACAAGCTCATGGAGCCCAATGTTATTTCTGCAGCACAAATGACACCACATGGAATCACAAATATTGTGATTGTTTTCTCAAACACTTCCTGTTTTCTACTGGGGAATAACTGCCACATCCACTCAAAGAGCCAGGATGTCCATCAGTACACAGTAGAGTAATTTAAACAAGAATCTGTTCGCTCAAATTTTGTAAGTCTATATAAAGGTAGTGAAGAAAAAAGCATAAACACTTTTACCTTTTCAGAATTCATTTATTTCTTATTATTCTTCCGACATTCTGCTTCCAGATTCTGCAGAACGGATGCTCTCTCATGCAGAACTAGCATCTGTAATTTTAGGTGATGTTTCAGAACTTCTTCAGTTTTCTTCTTTTAACTTACTTTTAGGTTTGTGTATTTACTTTTAACATCTATTTATTCGTTACGACTCAGTAGTACAATAATGTCTGAAGTGTGTAAAGAAGTAAAACATGGCGCATTACGATGCTAATATGTGCACGGTTAACAAGCGATTTAAGGTGCTGTGAAGTCACGCCTCATGCATTACAGTAGAATAGAATTAGATTCCTGCTTCGATCGAGAATTTCCCAACAACCCGAGGTTTCCTGTTTTTGAGCCTGCAGCATTCCTTAAGTAGCTCCTTGCTGAGGCAAGTGTACACAAATTGATCACCCCCTTTCTGTGGGTCAGACCAGTAATTGCTTTTTTTGCAGCGTAATTGCACAAGATGAATGCTGGTAAAGTCCTGCTCTGTTTAGAGTGCCCTACTCTAAAAACAGAAACGGGGTCGGGTGTATGAGCAGCGAAGGTGAAGCAGCGCAGAGCTACAGAGAGATACATGCATCTGCTGAGGGGAAAAAAAAGCTAAAGAAACTCAATTGCAATTTTATTGTCCGGCGTGATAGATTTCCTGCCAACTCTGGAGTAGGAGAGCTGTTTGTCACTGTAGAGCTCCCTTTCAGCTTCAGGGGCTGGGTGACTGTGTGTGCGTGCGTGCGTGCGCTTGAGCGTGGGGGAGAGAATGGGGCATTGTGTATGAAAACAAACCGTGTGTACTTGCATCCTCCAGATGCGTGAAATTAAATAGTAGATTTATTTCTGGATTGTGTTAAAATGCAAAAGATCCAGTCAACCTCCAGTTTATAATGCTTTCCCCCTCGATCGAGCTCCATTTAGCAATCGTTGCCTGTAGCATCTGTGCTCTCTCTGATTATTACTTGGTCACTTCTCCTGGCCATATGTGATTGTGTGAAGAATAGTCGTTGAAGGTAGACAGATGTTCCTGCAGATGGGGCCTGCTGACAATTCAGCTTACCCAAGGTGCCCCTGTCCCAGCACAGCACATAAACGAGGCTGTTTCAGGAGGGGTAGTGTTCCGCTTGAAGCGCTCACCTTGGAAACACTTGGTGCCCTTCATGCTCTTGTAGTCAGCACTCTTCTAAGAAGCATCTTAATGGCTGAAAGAGACGCGCGTGTCGTGATCTGTGAGATTTATGTTCAGCTCCAGTTGTGCTTCATACACCATTTGAGTCCGTAATGAGTCCGTGTGTCTTGTAAACTCATGCGTGTCATGAGTTGCACATTTTTCGATATTGATTATCATAATTATAAAAATGCATAATCAATCTTTAAATTAAAGAAGTTGAAAAATATGTTGGCTTTTTTTTTCGTTTTATCTCCACTGGTTTCTTGTAACTGAGTTAATGTGGCTTTTTTCAATTACGTTAAGTTATTATTTTAACTTGAGTCATGTTTAAGTAATTTTGTTCAAAGTTTAAGTAACTTCAATATTATTCAGCTAATTAAAAATAAAGCTAATTAACTATTAAATAATGCAAACACAGCACATCTGAATGATTCTGAAAAGCAGCGATATATAGAAAAATATATCTATTATAGGAAGTGATCCATATTTGGTTCCTCCATCCACTCACCCACCCATTTTTTCTATCAAGAATTTGTTCTCCAAATCTTCATTTAAGAAAAAAAAAACATACCCAGCAACATTCTAGTGTTCAACGTCATGTGCAGAATTAGAACTACAATGTCCAAATTCTTTTTTTTTTCATCTGACTCTATTTATTTGATTCAGATTCTCTATCTAAATCAAAAAATTTCAGCCTCAAAAATATGAAACCTTGAGTGCAAATACAATTGTGCAAATACAAATACTTTCCATATGACCCTGATCAGAAGTTTACACACCCCAGCTCTTAATATCCTTTAACATCATTGACGTCTGAACTCTTTTGAGGTTGTTGTTGATGATGTTCTTTATCCTCTCTGTTGGTAAATGACAGAAATATATAATAATCTATTCCAGAGAAAACAGAAGAGGGCCAAATAATTGATAAAAATTCACATTAGAGATATATCTGGAACTTCAAACTTCCTGGTGACCCGGTCTTTTTATAACTTGAATTCGGAGCTTTACTTTCACCTCAAGCACAGCATCAAATTGCAAATACGTCTCTCTTTCCCCGGGTGAAATGGAGGGTTTTCTGAAATGACGAACACACTGAGGGCAATGTGGTGTATATTTGAAAAGAACAATTATTTATTCATTCGTGATACTCAAATATTTATAAAGTTTATAAAAAAACTAAATTAACCCTTTATAAACCAACACATTGACAAAAAGCACATTTTTGTCAAAAGGGATTTTTTTGCATTAATGGCACGTTTGAATTCAGATATTTGAGATATTGAGATCAGGAGACTGATATCCAGAACCTTCTCTTTGTTCTGGTGGAATCGATGAGGAGTGGAACTTGTTCTTGAGTTCTGGATCGTTGTGGTGTTAGAATGTTCAGAAACAGCTTCCGGGTGATGGGGCACATTTTCCTCCAGGATCCTTTGAGAACATGCTCCATTCATCTCCCATTGATTCTGACCTAGATTTCTTTGCGTTTGGAGCTGACACATCCCCAGAACATCAGTGACCCACCTCCATGCTTCACAGTGGGGATGGTGCTCCGTTCATCATAGGCCCCAAATGTAGTGTTTATGTTTGTGACCAAAAAGTTGTCTGTGGATCTACCCTTTTCCCGAAGATCCTTTGACGCTCTTTTGTTTTCCCATCGCTCAGAATTCAGAAATGTCGGCACATCACCAGATGAAAGAGGCAAGGGTCGATCAGGAGCCAGAAACTCATTGAACAGGTCGAGGTGAGGATGGTTCCCTTCACCAGCCGCTCGAACCCTTCTGTGTCAGTTTTTGTGATCGTTATCAGACCAAAATCACCTGGGTGTGTAAACTTTTGATCAAGGTTTCTGCCACAATGATTAAAAAGAGTAAACATAGTTGTTTGACAATAAAAGGCTTCACCCTAAAATTAATATGAGTGGAAACGAGGTTTTGTGTTTTCTGAAGTTTCCCGGGTGCGGACACTTGTGAAAGCAACTGTACAACACAGAAGATGTTGTATCATTTGATGTATAAAATGTTGACTGCAACACAGTCGTACGACTAAAAAATGGCTCAAAAAAGGAAGAAAAACTGCATAGTGAATATCCCATAAGTTTATTTGTCATGATTTTCGTGATTATTTTATCTACCTTCTCAGTTTGATCATAATCTTATGATTATCACAACGTTCATTTTTTTCTCATTATAGTTGCTGGTCATGATGCTACGATGCTGAAATACTTTTCGTTCGGAAAGTGTTCATTCCACTCATACACACGGCCCTGCGAGTATTGGATAAAAATAAAAGCAGCAGCGTCTTGTACTCAAGAGAAGGGTTTCAGTCTGCTGGCCACATTGATTTTTGAAGGAAAGGAATTGCATGTAGCTAATCCAATTAGAGCGGTCTCAGGGTCCCTATTTCTCCTTTATTTTGCCATTGCCTACTATCTATTGATCTTAATGGAGCTCCCTGCTGACCCTGCCGTGACAGTCTGTGGTCGGCTGCTCGCTGCTGATCTAAGATCAGTTATTAAAGCACTGATTTGCTGAACTTGCTGCAGGTTCAGCAGCATCATCACTCTAATGGTGGAGGATTCTTCTCTAAACTGGGGAGTCTCTCTATCTTTATTTATTCTCTGGCATTAATGACTTTGTTTTTTTATGACTAGATGTTGTGATAGTCTGTTGTACTTCTGTGGATAGTCTTTAAACAGCTCTGGCTGAAGGAGATGTAGGTGGTAGTATAATTTGGGAACCAAATGCCTGTTGATAAAGAGCCAACTGTTGCGTTCTGAAATCTACCCTGAATCTTTAGATGGATTGTAGCTTTTTCCATGCCCTTGCCTAAAGAGCCCATCAGAATTCACTTAAATCACATTGGAACTGACGTGTAGCCCACCCGGTGGCTGCCTTTCAGAGCCACATTTCTGTAGGTGCCCCTTTCCTGGGAAATTGTATCTCCATACCATGCCAAGGACTTGCATGTGCTGTATATTCCCACATGTGGTTATCCAGATTTATCATGAAGGCCTTTAAGTTGATGTAATTCCACATGGTTCGATGTGGAATCTAGTGACAGACAATGAGGTGCTTGTAGTGTACGTAAGAGGTATTTTTTTGTTTTTTTTTTCTGAAGGAAAAGTATTTACAAGGCGTCTGTTACACACTAACGTTATATGCATCAATGAAACTATAAAACAAAATGCTTGGGTTCTGTTGTTTGGATAAAATATCTAACTCTTTAAATGCAACCGTTTTTTTTTCATAAAATAATCTCAAAATATCTTACTGGCTTTTTTTGGGCCATTAAATCATGACCTTACTTTTTTTTAAGTTGTGTGTTTCTGAATATAGATGTAAATTACATTTAAGCTGAATGATTAATGCCGAGCTGAACCGAGGCTAATGGTGTTTCTATTCCCGAAACACGACTCAAGAGAGAAAGCAAACTAGCCATACATTTCAGAGCTGTCCTTTCAGAGAAAACAGTCATGGATTACCAATCAAACACCATGGAAGATTAATGGCCTGGCTTCCAGCAGGCTAATTTAGAACAGTAACAGCCAATTAATTACTTGTAATAAGGCTTTCTAGCCTAAATGCAAATGCTTGGATTGGTGTGCAAGATGCAAGCTTCTGTTTCCTGTTTCCCTTGTGGCGTTTGACTCCTCTGTGAGTCTGTGATTTTGCTGCATTAAGGGGAACGTGTTTGTTGTGTTGAGCTTCTGCACCTGCTGAGGTTTATTGTATTTGTGCTGGGGCAGCGCGGAAGGAATCCGAATCACAATTGGAAGCTTGCTCTGCTTGTAAAGCGAGGAAAATTAATTGAAGATGAAGCTGCAAGCAGCGATCAAAGGCCTTTGCCCGATCAGACATTGCATGGTTGAGTTATTAACAACTTCCTGTTTGGGGTAAACTTTCAACGGCTGCAGTGTGCACCTAGATTAACTTTGAATAAAACTTCGCAATTTAACGTCACTAATGCCTTAAGATAAGACTGTTGCAGTTTAGAGAGGAATAAGGTCTAAGGATGTTCTCATTGAAATTTGGAGAGAACTGGGGTTGATTATGTTACTCATATTGACATGGGGGATATAATATTTAGCCACTGACCTTCCATAGCAACCAGGCTGTTTACCATAGCAACCAATTTGACCTGTCTCTCTCACCTTCACGAAAATGTCAGAAACATAGTGTTTGGTGTTTACAGTTTGGGCAAGCTGCTTGGAAAATGTAGCAAGCGAAGCTACAGAAACATGGTAAAAGTAATTCACTACATCTAATCTAGTTTTATATTGAACCAATTTCAGATCAAGGCGTTCTCAGTAATCAGACATAAATAAATAAATGAGATAGGCAGACAAGTGTGCAATTATATATCGGCCAACTATTCTTCAAAAGTTGGCAACAAAACAAACCAAACACCAAATAAAAGGCATCAAGAGAGTGTTTATTATTATTTAAATACATTATTTATTATTATATTTATTATTTACCAAAAAAATACAGTAGTAGCAAAAGAGTTTTAAACTACTCCAAACAGAACCAACATGGCACCCCCAAAAAAACACACACTTCTGTATTCAGAATAATATTTGTAATTAATAAAATTATTTAAAACAATTGACTTGGAAGTTTGCAGCATCTTCTTTGAGTGGCAGAGTAAGCATCTGTAGAGATAATATTTCTCTTTTGTCTCAGTTAATAGCATGTTTTTGTTGAGATTCAGGGACTTAACGTTGAATTCACTCTCTGCCATCTGCACGTGTCCGCCCAATGACTCGGAAGGTGGTGATAACCAGAGGTGTGGACTCATCACTAATTTGGTGACTCACATCTTAACTCTGACCTGACCCCTTTGACTCGGAATTACTTGAATAGTAATCAGTTCAAAGAGCATGTGCGATTCATCTTCAACACAACACAGAGTCCGGTTACCGGGAAGTTTCTCCATTTTAGATACCGTGTTTGTTTCTCTTGAGTTCTGTTAGCTCAACGAATTTGAACAGCAGACGTTTCTTTTACATCAACATTTAAATCTCTGTGATTAACAAAGCGCACATCAAAGTAACACAATATCATTAAACGAAGTATACGACAAAAACAAACAAAAAAAAACATAACATTTCAGGTTTTCAAACACTTGAATCTCACATAACTGCTATCTCTGACACGTTTCAGCATAAACAACAGAGATTAGAATAATGTCAAAGCAGAAGATGGAGCAGAACTAAAGCTAAATTATAAATCTGGCAGCCTCAGCCCAAAACAAGAGAAAAAGTCATTGAAAAAAATAAAAACAAACTGTACATTTCAATGGTTTAAAGGCTTTCATTTTTCAGCATTCACTTTAGACAGGTCATGTAATTTATGACTGTGATGTAATCGGGGGAAGGGTATCGAGATATGAATCAGAAATGTATTCAGTCCCTGAATCCCTCACTTGTGCTGAATATGGTTTTCAGAAATTATTTAATTTCACTTAAGATTTACAAAGAAGAAGTTTAATGAGGCAAAAGAGCTGGCAGAATACCAGTTTCGTGACTGGGAATTTTAGGACATGGTGGCCATCATGATAATTTACGAGCAGCGTACAACAGGCCAGAGGATTTATGCACATGTTGTGTTTTTTAAAGAAATTAAAGTACAGCAAAGTAGGCTGCTTTGTAAGCAAGTGGCACAGTCTTCATCTTGAAGCAACATTTGTTGTGAATCATGAATCTGGACTCAACAGGTTTTATGAGGAAACTGTAACATGACTCGTAGTTTTTTTAGACGTGTCACTGTAACGGGTTCAATTCTTTGATTTTATTCAATTTAAGGGTTGTACAAACAGTGGGTCCATCTAGAAGATTACTATTTTTATCCAAATCCACTGACATTTCAAGGATTGAACACATTTCATCGGTTCTAGCAAACCACAGTTACCACTGTTGGTTGGGGTTTCCCCGAACCAACAACCTTTGGTTTGCCAGCGCATTGCTCTAATGACTGAGCCACAGGAAAGCCATCAAATTGTTTTTTTTTGTAAATGAGCTGAAGTAACTTGAAATTAAAATTTAGTGACTTTTCACTTGACCTGGACTTGCTCCGCATTGCCTTGGGACTTGACTCTGACTTGTAAAGTGACTTGGTCCCACCTCTGGCGCTAACACAACAAAAAGCTCAGTGCTAGCCACAGTCTCTGTTGATTTTATGATCAAGGATCAGTGATCCGTAACAATTCCTAGCTTTTGATCCATAGCTACCGCACTCCTTGATCAATAAAATATATTCGCTTATGAAGAGCTATTTGGTTTAGAAAGCGGTGATGCTAAAACCACACTACTAAGAATAGCAGTTAAACCAGTAGCGTCACTACACAACACTGGGTATTTATCACTCGCTGTGAAATGGCAACTTGTTAACGACATCGTTGATTCTTCCCTAGCAACCAGATTATTTACCCCAGCAACCGCTTAAAAAAAATCCAAAGCTCCGCACAGGAAAATCGTTGATAAATGGGGTACAGTTAATTTCACTCTCTCACAATTTTAGAAGATTCAAATGATTAAACCAATTAAAAGTTTAAAACGATAAGTTGCATTTTAAGAAAATTGTCTTAATAGGAATCAGTTTGAAAACAGAAAATGATACGGTTACAGATACATACACATACACGTAGACAGAAAAATGCTAAATCTCTTGAAGAAACTCTCCTGTTTGTCAATGAAGAAAAGAAGCAGATGTTGTAAAGTCTTCCACGTTGCCAGAGGTCAGCGACTGCAGACTATTAAGAACATTTCAGAACTAATTCACAAAGTAGCTTCTATAATCCTTGGGGAATGTTGCTTATTTTAATTATTGTGGCTCAGTGAAGCCTAATTTGATCTTTGGTTCCTCAACCTGTATGAGATGCCAATGTTCATTATTGAACCTATTAAAATAAGAAGGGGGAGGGGGGCACTATTTATCACGGTAAAAAAGGGTCCAATGATCTCAGTTGAGATGGCTGCAATTCAAATAGTTGTTATTTGATTTTAATGCCAAACATCAAGACTCTTCCTTGATTGCCTCATCAGGTCACCTTCGAAGAACACAAAGAAAATCTGGCTCGCATGTTCCTTGAATATCAGCGCATGGGTTCTGAAGCCGAATCCGAAAGCAGAGTCAGATCGATCTCTGGAGCCAGTCAAGATTCTCAGTTCCAGGGCTCAACCAATGGGGGACTTCATTCCGAAGAAAAAGCTCCATCCACTGTTATCGAGTTGCGTGTGGAAGAGGAAGCCACCGATCAGCCCCAAACAACCGATAAGCTGCAGAATGAAATTCCGGTTACCAACATCCTCCGAGGTGAGGAAGAAAGAGTGTCCGAAGCGACCAGCACCTCACCGGAGACTGTGGAAAGGGCCAAGAATGAACAGGACTCCTGTGAAGAACCAGACGAGGAACATGAAGTTAAAAATGTGAACGATGATCAGAAATCAGAGCTGGATATAGAGGATGACTCCAACAGAATGGAAGAGAGCAAAACTAATCTCACAATGACAGAAGGTAGAGATGAAGAGAGTGAAAGTGCAGCAGAAAATGAAAATGAGAACACCAAAGATGAAAGTGAAGGTGTGAAGAGATCAGACGAAGCGATCGACGTTAAACCTGAAGAAAGTGATAAAACTGAAGAACTTGAAGATTTAAAAGAAGCCAAAGTGGAAGAAACCACAGAAGCATCTTCTGAGCTTTCAGTTCAGGAGAAAAAGAGCATGGCAGCACCATCCTTGGGTTTGAATGAAGAGGTCCGTGATGATTCCTCGGCCTGCAGCATTCTGAAAGGCGGAGATGACGACACAGAGGACTCTTCATTTGCTTCTGCTGCCGCTGGTGAGGTGGATGACCATGGTGCTGGAAACACAGATTTAAAGGAGGAGTATAAGCCAGAAACTGATGAAGGAAAGTCTGAGGAGATGGAAACCACAGATTCACCAGCGCCTATGATTGAGGTGGATTTAAACCAAAGCACTTCTCCTAATAATATTAATTCAGATGTAGATGGTCATGAAGCTGGTGAGAAAGCGGGGCCTTCAGAATTACAGTCTGAAGATGTAGTAGAGTCATCCAGAGCAGGCCCTAGCTCTGGCACTGACAACATCTCACCGGATCCAGGCTCGAACCAGGGCGAGCCTAAAGCCACAGGTAACGACAGCACACCCAAATCCATTAAAATCGCTCGCCTAGACGTGTCAAACGTGGCTTCTGACACAGAACGTCTGGAACTGAAGGAGACCTCAGCAACTGTAAGTTCTTTAACATTTCTGCCGGTGAAGTCTCGTGACGTCTAGTGAAATACTTCTTAATGTATGTTTTACAGAGTCCAAACCAAGCAGCTCCCACAAGTCCAACCAATCACAGCAACGACGCTTCATCTTCGGCACGTTCTACCATGTTTCGTATCCCAGAGTTCAAATGGTCTCATATGCACCAGCGTCTTCTGACTGACCTGCTGTTCTCCATCGAGACAGATGTGCAGATGTGGAGAAGGTGAGAACAATTTAAGTGAAGCGTTCTAGTCTATCCACTAAATGTGTCTGTCTGGATCACAGAGCCTAGATCCTAAATATGAACCAGGCACTGGACGCAACAAACTGTATTGTACATGCTGCAGCTGCAAGCTAACGTTACGAATTTCTTGCTATACATGTGCTCAGCATAAATGAGTGCCCCCTTTTTAAAAAGTGAACTAAAGAACCATTTCTGATCTTTTCACAAGGCTGAGTTTAATCGAACATCTATTTAACTCCATAACATTAAATCAAGGTTCACAATCAAACTTGGATCACAAAATCTTTAGTTCTACTTGAATTAGTTGAAGCAAAAATGAATACAGCCTGCAACAAAAGCTACTACGTCTCTGTCAGATTGCAGCATCTATTTGTTTTTTCATTCTTCATGGGGAGGAAAGTGGATTTAAGTGACTTTTACCGTGACATGGTTGTTGCTGCCAGACAGCCTGCTCTAAGTATCTCTGAAACTGCTGATCAGAGGTTAACAGAGAATAGTCAGAAAAAGAGAAAATCTTCTGTTAGCGGCATTTTTTTGAGCGCAAGTGCCTTGTTGAAGTTAGAGATCAGAGGAGAATGGCCAGACTGGTTCGAGCGGATGGAAAGGCAGCACTAACTCAAATAACCACTCGTTACAATCGAGGTCTGCAGAAGAACATCTCTGAACAAACAAAACGCGTCCAACCCTGAGGTGGAGAGACTC
>SRMA01027174.1:124047-150908 GCA_007224835.1 Danionella cerebrum | reverse complement strand
AGAAATATGGCCATGGTTCAAACAGTTGCAATAATAAACACATCTGTTGTAGCTGTGGTGAAGAAAGACATGACAAGGAACCCTGTGAAAAACCATCCAAATGTTGTTCAGGGACCACTCAGCTGCATCAAAACAATGTCCAATGTGGATCCGGGGAAAAGAAATACAGAAGATTAGATGCACCAAGAAGATCAGTTACCCTGAAGCAAGGAAATTGGTTGCTCCTACCCCCTTCTTCAGTATAAACAAATCATTTGCTGATGCAGTAAGAAAAACTGTAAGATCCATTGACTGCCAGACAGACATCACTTGGATGCATAAAGACAAACCCCAAACTAATATTGTTCCTTCAAAAACAAAGACTTCAGGAACGCAGAGTGAAGTACTTACCAAGGATACACACCTGAACCAAAGTCCAGTTGAAAATGAAAAAGGAACCAAAAATAGCAAGAAACAAAGGGCTGCAAATCCCAAGGATGACCCTACAAAAATAAAAGAACCAAAAGATATGGAAATGAAAGAAAAAGAATGCCCTAGTCGAAGTCCATCCCCCCGAGGTAGAATGAAGACAAACGTCCCCATCCTTTCAAACAGGTGATGGAAAAACGGATTATTCAGTGGAACTGTCGTGGAGTTCGGGCTAATTATACAGAGCTACCACGCTTAATTACTGTCATCAACCCCATTGTTGTATGTCTTCAGGAGACACAACTGTCAAAAGACAACACTATTTCTTTCAAACATTTTAATATTTTGAACACCCTTGGTCCCAGTAACAAGCGTGCTTCTGGAGGAACATCCATTCTAATGCGCAGTGATTTAATTCACAGCAATATCAAACTCACTAGTAATCTACAAGTAACTGCAGTAAGATTGACACTCAGGAAAACCATCACAATTTGTACTCTCTACATCCCTCCAGATGCAAATATAAAACACACAGAGCTAAATCAGCTTATTACCCAACTTCCTCCCCCTTTCATTTTAATGGGAGATTTTAACAGTCATAGCTATTTGTGGGGTAGCAACCAGTGCAACGCGAAAGGAAGGAAAATAGAAGATTTTATTGAGAATAACAATTTATGTCTTTTAAATGATGGTTCAAACACTTATCTGCACCCAGGACACGGAACCTACTCTGCAATCGATTTAACCATCTGTCAGCCCGAACTCCTTTTAGACTTATCCTGGAAAGTCCACCCTGATTTATGTGGAAGTGACCATTTCCCATTAGTTATAACAATTAAAGGACAAGAAGAAGATTTTAAAGTGCAAAGGTGGCAAATTAAAAGAGCAAACTGGACTTATTTTAAAGCTCTATGTGATGAGAAATTTGCAGGTTTCCCTGAAGATGATCCAAATGCTATGGAAAACTTTACAAAAACCCTCATTTCTATAGCTGAAGAATCCATCCCAAAAACGTCCTGGAAAAACTCCACTAAACGAACTCCATTGTTTAACGAAGATTGCAAAAAGGCTATTAAAAAGAGGAAAAAAGCTGAAAGATGTTTTTCTAATCATCCAACTACTGAAAATCTTATTAAACTCAAAAAGGAAAGAGCACAAGCAAGAAGAACAATAAATGAAAGTAAAAAAGAAAGCTGGAGAAGATTTGTTTCCAATTTGTCAACAAATACTTCACCAACTAAAGTGTGGAAGCTGATTCGGAAAATGAAAGGAAAAAATACCAGCCCACAAATACAACACATTAAGCGAAAGGATGATATCTTGACATCGGCGCAAGAAATAGCAAACAAAAAAAAAAAAACACTTGAAAGTAATTCTTCAGTTGAAAATCGCAGTGCTGCGTTCAGAGCCCTCCACGATGGACATAAAGGACAAATTAACTTTAACTCAAATAATGAAGAACCATATAATCAGCCTTTCACATTGGACGAACTACAAAAAGCTATGAAGAAATCTCACGACTCAGCCGTTGGTCCAGATGATGTCCACTATCAATTTATTAAAAATCTGCCCTCCACTGTTCTTAGATTACTGCTTAAGCTCTACAACTCCATTTTGATTTCTGGAAATATCCCACCAACATGGCAAGAAGCTGTAATAATCCCTATTCCAAAGCCTGGAAAGGATCACAGTGACCCCTCAAACTATAGGCCTATTGCACTGACCAGCTGCCTGTGTAAAACCATGGAGAGAATGGTCAATGAACGACTGGTCTGGATGCTGGAATCGGAAAAACATCTCAGCAACGCTCAATGCGGATTCAGAAAAGGACGAAGTACAATTGACCACCTTGTTTCACTCGAAAGCTACATTCGAGATGCTTTCATCAGAAAACAACATGCAATAGCAGTATTTTTTTGATCTAGAAAAAGCCTACGATACAACTTGGAAACAGGGAATTTTAAAAGATTTACATGGAATGAATTTTAAAAGGCGACTGCCAATTTTTATCCAGAATTTTTTAGCCAAAAGATTTTTTAGAGTCAAAGTCACAAATACATTATCAGATCGATATGAACGAGAACTTGGAGTACCCCAAGGAAGTATCCTATCTGTGACCCTTTTTAATATTAAAATAAACAATATTGCCAATATCATTGGTACCGACGTACTCTGCAGCTTGTATGTAGACGATATCTGCATATGCTTTAAAAGCAAGAACATGGCAACCATTGAAAGGAAGATTCAACAGAAGATAAATAAAATACAGAACTGGGCAATGCAAAATGGTTTTAAGTTTTCACAAGCCAAAACAATCTGCACTCATTTCTGCCAACTACGGTCGTTACACAATGAACCAGAACTATTTATGGATGGAACCCCAATTAAACTATCCAAAGAAGTTTCTTGGAGTTATCTTTGATAACAAACTCTCTTTTATCCCACACATCAAAGCATTAAAAGAAAAATGTTTTAAAACCATGAATATTTTAAAGGTTTTATCCAAAACTAAATGGGGCGCAGATAGTTCGACCCTGATGAACATATATCGAACTCTGATCAGATCTAGGATCGACTACGGGAGTATCATCTATGGCTCAGCTAGGAAATCTTACATCCAAGCCCTTGACGGCATACACCACCAAGGCATTCGTCTGGCACTAGGCGCCTACAGAACATCACCAATCCCAAGCTTATATGTAGAGTCAAATGAGCCATCACTGGAAAACAGACGACTGAAACTAGCTCTGCAATATATAATAAAATTAAGGACAAACAAAGAAAACCCAGCCTTTACCCCAGTTTTTAAAAATCAACTTTTAACTTTTTATAACAAGAAACCAAAGCAAATCCGTCCTCTTGGATTGCGTATGAAATCACATCTGGAAAACCTCAAAATTGACTGTGAATCACTGGTACAAACGCACTTGTGCAAAATTCCACCGTGGGACCAACAAAAACCCAATATTCACTTCAACTTAGGAAACGAACGAAAACACACCCAAATATCTACCACCAACGACTACTGGACTTCAGGGACAATTTCCCAAGCCACATCACGGTATACACAGATGGATCAAAATCTGGAAACAAAGTGGCTGCGGCCTTCACAACAAAAGGGCATGAACAAGGAGTCCGTATCTCAGACCACAGCTCAGTTTTCACAGCAGAAGCAAAGGCTTTACTGATGGCACTACAGTTCATCCAAACCAGAACCCGGAAAGAATACCTCATCATTTCTGACTCCAAATCATGCCTCGAGGCACTGGAAAACAATGAGAAAAACCACCCAATAATAACAGAAATACTAATTAAACTGGCATATCTGAGAAGAAAATCTTTTCACATACTCTTCTACTGGATACCGGGACACATTGGAATTCCAGGAAATGAACGAGCGGACCGCA
Organism: Danionella cerebrum; assembly: GCA_007224835.1. NCBI lineage: Eukaryota > Metazoa > Chordata > Actinopteri > Cypriniformes > Danionidae > Danionella > Danionella cerebrum. Next base: position 147,093 of record SRMA01027174.1, on the reverse strand, counting down.
TCGCCAAAGCCTCTACAAAACAAGAACTAACCCCATGCCAGATACCAGCATCAGATATAAAACCATTTCTCACTTCTTACATTGGAAAAGATGGCAGACTGAATGGAACCAGTGCATCAAAAATAAACTTATGAAATAAATCCTAACATTGGAAAGAAACAAACACAATTCAACAATCGATGGGAACAGGTCATTTATACAAGATGCAGAATTGGACACTCTAGGCTCACGCACCAGTTTTTAGTAACTGGAGATAGTCGAGCTGAATGCCGCTCATGTAAAGTTCCTCTATCTATAAAACATATTCTAGCTGACTGTCCTTTTTTAACCCCCATCAGAAAACAATTTTATTCTTCTACAACTCTAGATCACATTTTTAATCAAGTAGATCCAAATATGGTATTAAAATTTCTAGGAAGAGCTGGTTTTAAACATTTTATCTAATTCAATAACTTAAATTGCTCTCGCCCTGTAAATAGCCATAGAAGCTGGAAGGGTGTTTAAAAAACAATGAATGAATGAATGAATGAATGAATGTGTAATGGTGAGGGTGACATTTTCACTTTGGGCCCAATTGTACGATTTGACCATAGTGTCACCACCACAGCCCCCTGAGTTTTGCTGCGGACCATCTCCGTCCCATTATGAGCACAGTGTCTGCATCTTCTGATGCTACTTCCGGCAGGAGAACACTCCATGTGATAAAGCTTGAATCATTCGAGACTGGTTTCTTGAAAATGACGATGAGTTCACTATACCCAAATGTTCTCCACAGTCGCCATATCTCAAACATATCTCAATTATATCTCGATCCAGTCGAGCAGCTGTGGGATGTGAAGGTACGGGAGATTCGCATCATGTTGAACATCTGCGTGACACTCTCCTGTCGAAACGGAGCAAACTCTTGAGGATTAAGGCAGTTTTGAAGGCAAAGCACATTACTAGAAAGGTTTTCCTAATAAAGTGGCCGGGTAGTGTATAGCTTTTTTTATTTTAAGTGTTTTTTTATCACTCTTGTAAAGCACTTTGTTCCAACAGTCTGTGAAAAATATAAATCATGTGTTGATGTAAGCGTCTGGAACAGGGGTGTGGAACTCATTTGAGCTCAGGGGCTGCACGGTGCACAGTTTGAGCTTCTGGGGGCCGGAACAAATCATGTAGAATAATCATTGATTGCCTTAATTGATTCGTTCATTAAATACATCTTATTATTCCTATAATTAGTTTGTATTCTTTTTCAGCAAAGAACCATATTCTGAGAGTAAAACATTTTGATGAACAAATATTTCTACAAAAAAATGTTTTGAACACCCCCCCCCAAAAAATCTAACATGCTTCAGAAGTCAGGAACAGCCCTTTCACTTCATATTGAAACTCTTCTTATTGATCTCCCAGTTTACCTACGGAACTAAACAGTAGTACTTGTTCACATCATAACTAAATGTACTTTTAACATCATTGTGGAATTCTAAACAAAGGACAGATTCATGTGTAACTAGCAAGGAGAAGAAGATGAAGGTAGATATGATTTCACCGAAATATGGAGCATTTAAATACACATGAAAATGTTTTTGATAAAACCTAGAAAAGTGGATTCCAGATTTCTTGCTACAAATGTTGAAATGAGCTCTGCGCTGCAGAGAAGATGATCGTACTGTTTGCCAAGAAAGTGTGATGCTTGTTTTTGATTCAGCTTCCGGTTTCCTTTCTTCCCAACAGTCATTCAACCAAGACAATTATGGACTTTGTGAATAGCAGTGAGAATGTCGTTTTTGTGCACAATACAGTCCACCTCATCTCCCAGGTGGTCGACAACCTCATCATGGCTTGTGGAGGAATCCTTCCACTGCTGTCTGCTGCTACATCCGCTTCGGTATGCTCATGCAGTCACCGTTGTTTGTTAATCATTTTTCGGAGGGATACTGAGTCAAAATGTATGTGGCTACTATTGAAATGTCGTTGATGTTGGGACTGTGTTGCAGCACGAGCTGGAGAACATAGAGCCATCGCAGGGGTTGGCTGTGGAGGCCTCGCTGATGTTCCTGCAGAGGCTGATCAATCTCGTGGATGTGCTGATTTTTGCCAGTTCTCTAAATTTCACCGAAATCGAAGCAGAGAAGAACATGTCTTCAGGAGGAATCTTAAGACAATGCCTGCGCTTGGGTATTTCTCTTTTGTTTGTTTCTTCTGAACAAAAAAATTTACGTTGCGTTGAGTGAGTTGCTGAAAAAAAAAGTTTTTGCTAAAAACCTAAATGGCCTACTTATAAACCAACTCAGCATGATGCTCCAAACATATTAAGATCAATTTTCGGATTTAAGATGATCTGTAAATCGGATGAATAGTCTAGTATGAGTTTGAAAAAGTTGGGCATCCAATTATTAAAAATGGTGCCTAATTGGAACATGACATCATGGAATTCATTGAAAGTGCCATGGAATCAGTGGCAAAGGAATTTTGTTTCTGGACCATACAGTTCATGAATTATTGGCATTAACACCTGTGAAACTTTGGACTAGTGGTGGCGCTACAGAGTTTGAGTTAGAGGGTCCAGATTGGGTCAGATTAATCATAATGGCCAACTGTATCAGTGTGCTAAATTTCATAACTTTCCTGCAAGCAGTTCGTAGGGCTGCCATTGACTTCAATGGCGGAAGAATAATATTAAGAAGAAGAATGCCACCAAAAAAAACAATAGGTGCCATCGCACCTTCAGTGGCGCTTACTTATTATCTTTTATTTTGACAAATTTACAAAAATTTAAATTTTTACAATTTTGCCTCCAAAATAGCATCAATTCTTCTAGCTCCACTTTCCCAGTCAGAGATTTTGTAGGATTATAGTCAGGTGTATGAGCCATCAACAGCTGCTAATGGTTTGAAAAGAAACATTGGATTGGATATTTGCTTGCTTGCTTTCATTCCCTGAGATCTGCCTTTTCACATGCGTAAACTAAATAATAATACGTACAGGAGTTCTTCAATCGAGGTACCGAAACAATGTGTTTGTAAGCGCATACCGAACTGAGGAGGGTGAACCCTACTTATTTTACCTTCAAAAAATGGAAGGTGTCAAGCAGTGCCATCAGCTCAGAGCTGGCAGAAACCAGTTGGACCCTGGTGCATCCACCTACTGTCTAGAGGAGCCATAACTCTGATGTAGGAATAAGTGTCTCAAGTCTGCAAGAACACATAGGACCTGAGGGCAGAAATATGGCAGCAGGTGCTCTGAGTCAAAAAAGAAAAGTTCAATACTGAGTGTTTGCAGCAACAGTCAAGAATGGTGGAGGGTCCTTGAACATTCTGCAAATGGAGGTGGAGATGTTTCAGGATTAAAGATGTTCTCACTGCCGAGAAATACAGACAGATACTGATCTATCAAGCTACACCATCAGGGAGGTGTCTGATTGGCCCAGCATTTATTCTGCAGTAGAACAGTGATTCCAAACATCCAGCCAAAGTCATTAAGATCCATCTTCAGCGTAAAGAATAGCAATAGGTACTGGACCAATGCGTGGCCTCACAGAGCCATGATCTCGGCATCATCGAGTGTGTTCGGGATTACAGAGGGACGTGAGAAAGCTGCATCTATAGAAGGTTTCTGCTTGGTTCCAAATATTGATTTCATTTAGATTCTCTTTTGTTCATTCACTGTTTGTTGCATTTTGTTTACACCTTCCCAAACCTTTGCTCAGTGTTCGGGAAGAAGAAATGGCAGATGATCAGATCTGCCTATAACAGATTAAAGCAGTGGTTCCCAAACTCTTTCCAGCTCTGTTTCCTCCTGCTACCAATGACATTTACATTTATGCATTTGGCAGACGCTTTTATCCAAAGCAACTTCCTGCTGTTAGAACCCACCACTGTGCTCTACTGACTGGAAAAGCTCTTAATTAGTGACTGTAAATAAATGACATTAAAATACACAAATAAACACTGAACAGTTGATAACTTTTCATTTACAAACATGTATTAGAAAAAAACGCTTTGGTCAAGCTCCAAGTTCTTTTTTATAAATGAAATGATAGTTTCTCTGTTTAAAGCGATGGATGTTCTTGGGCACACAGTAGAGACCTGTGCTTTTATTTCTTCCAATCATGTAAGAAATAGAAATGAAATATGTTTAGTTTTACTTGCATTTAATTTAGTACTTTCGGGCACAGATATCTGGTGAGACGCTAACACAGTGTGACTGCGCGATAAGCTCCTCAAGCTATGTGTGAGCTTTTATCTGTTCTTGATAAAAAAAAAAATCTCTCCTGCTCTTCTCTCGCATACCCCTTTAGGACCCAGGGGTCCCTGTATCACCGCTTGGGAACCACCGGATTAGAGCAACACACTAGCTACACACTAGCTACCAAACAAACGGCAGGTTAATGCATGTGCTTAAAGGCAGAATAGATGTCCTGGAGCGATGATGAACGTGTCATTTGTTGAATTATAAACGTGTTTGTATTTTGTTCTGTGGCTTGTTTCTTTTTGTTTGGATTCTTCTTCTATTTGGAAGCAAGATATATGTAAATGTCTTTCTCCGTTGCTCTATTTTGTGCAGCGGTAACTGCTTTCCCCTCCATGCCGAGTGTGGTGTTATTATAAGCTTTGCACGCTGTAAAATGAAGGCCCTCACCGGGCCGTTGCCTCTAATGACTGTTTTGCAGCCCGAGGCACATCTTCCTTTATGTGTCCATGTATCATAAATGGCACTCCACTCTAATAGACCACAAAACAGAAATCCAGATTGGTTACATTACTCAATATCCCCCCCCCCCCCTTCCTCCACACACACGCGCACACACACCCCCTTTTGCATGCAGACACTTTGCATGACCCTCCCTGAAGCCAACTACAGGCATCAAATTTCTTCTTTTCAAAATGTAGAACTTTCTCTGCTCAACTACGGCCCAGTTTTAGCTCCTTGCCCATCGTCTCGGTGACACACGAATCCTCAGAACAAATGGCTGATGTGCTGCGATTGGTGAAACGATAAACAAACTGAAAGTGTTTTAGTAATAAATGAATATTTGATGAGGTCCGTAACAAGGTTTTTCTCCGCCATCTGCACTTCTGTAGCGCTCTGTTGAGCTGTATTTAAGCTCAAATGTCCTGCAAGTAATGGAAAACGCTGCGTATTTCCCACACTGCAATCATACCTTTAATCTATACGTTTTGTATTTTACATTTGTCGGTCGTCAAGGTGCAGAGGGTTGAGGAGTCGCATACTATGCAGCTCATGTGCAGTACATTAAACTGAAATCACACACTGCAATACCCCATACTGCTCTCACATGTAGCATGTAATACATCACATTAAATGCAGTTAGAGTATTTTTCTGCACCGTGGCGGGGGAATCTGGCCAAAATGATCAAACACAGAGGAGGCAACGTCATCTGTTTTCCAAACCTCATACGGTTTAATGTGTTTTCCCTTTAAACCTATGACTCTTAAAGCTTGCTGAAGAAAGACCAAATGGAAAAAAGAAAGGGTTGTTAATGTTCTTTGTGTAGTTGAAAACGTTACAGCAATTATCCATTGCAAGTCTAATGTAAAACTGACGCTCAAGGAGAGATCAAATTATTATTATTTATAGGCTGATGGGGAATCTCTGAAGTCACAAAACCACAGAGAACCTTTTTCACATATTAATATACAGTGCAGAAGATGGTTACCTCAATTTACTTTATTTTAGTTTATTGGTTTATTGTGTCTCAATATGTAGATAATGATACAGCAACGTATATCTTAACGTGTCTGAGAAAGGGAGAAGCAAACTTATCTAATTCTACATCCAATCATATTTTAGCGTGTTTGTGTTTACTTAATTAGGACATGAAACATTGAAAAAGAAAAGCATGCACATCAACACATGGTTTTTTATGCAAAGTAGGTGATTACTTGATGTAAGAGCTTTTCTTAATGAGCAGGTGGTGATAGTGATGGAAACCGACTGGGATCTTTGGGGTTCGTTGAGCAAAAAGAATGAATATTTTTTCAAGTCATTTTGACATTTAGTAAAATACAGATAAAATGTTGTGTGTTGCTTCCCTAACGCATCTACTAATGTTATATACACAAATACAAATCAATCACTGCAAATAAGACAAAAACCTCTCTGGGTCTTTTAGTCTGGTTCTGTCTTTAGGTTTAAGTCGACAAATTACTTTTCCCTGATGTTAACGAGTGCAGTCCGGGCCGGGTCTTTTTGTTCCTTTGTCACATGACCGCTCCCTAATATTGACCACCTTTCCCCAAAAGATTAATTCTTTTTCCGAGTCCTCCTGGTCCATTCGTTCTTTTGTTACTTGACCGTTCCCTAATATACCTTATCATTATCTTTTATTCTAATATAAGATGACCTTAAGATCTTATTTATTTGATTTTCATTCATTTTATCTCATGAATTTAAGAAAGATCCCATTAGTTTTATTTATTTATTATTCTATAGCTGTTTTAGCTTATTTGTTTTTATAACTGTAGCTTGTTGGGCAATGTAAATGTCCTTTTTGTTTTTAATTGTATTTAAAAAAACAATCCAAGAGTGTGTCTAGTGTTCATAAATGTCTGAAACATCATATGTTACAAACAATACACCAATTAAATATCTGCCTAATTAAAGTTGAGTATCAAGTATAAATGTTATTTAGTTTAAAGTTATTGCACCATTGGTAAGCTACTTTTCAATAAAAAGTACTTGAACATAAACTAAAATAAAAACTAGAAATAAAGTGACTCAAAAATGCTTCACGAATCTTAGGCTACGTGAGTTGTATAATGAAGATTTGAATACACAATAAAACACGAGAAACACAAATACCTTATCTCTGAAAAAGATTTTGCGTATGCGCCACGTAGCAAATCCCTGTCCTATGTGATTTGTTCGTATGGGGTGGCATTAAATAGAACAAATCGTTCGTCACTAGGTGTCATCACATAAGCATTTAAACTTTTCTGAAAAGATGTTCTTTTCTTACAAATGTTTTTCCACCAGTTAAAAGATTTTTTTTACATCTGTTGGATAAAATACAGGATGTTTTTTTTTTTCCCTTCACATCACAATTTTCAGTCCAGCGGACTTGAATTCAAATGCATGCTTTGAATCTGGGGGTCTCTTGAGACGCAGTCGAGATCGTAGTTTAATCAATTGTTATATTTTTTGTGTGTTATGACTCTTACATTTTCAAATATATGTATGTTCTATTAGATAGTTGATGTTGCTGCTGAATTAACGTCTTAAATTGTCATATAATGTGATGTGAAAGCGTCACTTAATATTTTCGTATAGAGTGAAAATGGAGTACGTATTTCTCAACTCACTTCCTCAAACATTTTAATCATGACTTCCTTGATATTTAACATTTTCGTGCAAAAATGTAGCTATTTGGTTTATTTTTATAGATCATCATGTAACGGAGGGCATCGCTCCACAAACCCTTCAAAATATTTTCAATAAATTCTCTTTAAACTTATGACAATGGTTAAACTTACTTGAGAACCTTATTGATATTAACTTCACTGTGTTCTATTGATATTTATATGAATTGTCACAAAGCCAAATTGTGTTTAAGATTGAATTTCTCTGTTTAGCATTGGTTCACTGAAAAATTATCTCCCATTTTTCTTTCGTCTGTCATTTTAACTAGTCTTTGACACTGTAAGGCAAGACTAGGCAAGTTTATTTATACTGCTTCAATGTTTCATACACAAAGTGCTTTACATAACGAGTGTAAAAGGACCCCAATACGTGGCTGTTAATGTTAACATTATGTTGGTCATCACAAATAAAACAATGCGCAGGAAACTGCTTTGGTCATTTGTTGCGGTCCACAAGGAACAAGGGATTGCACACAAGCTAACGTTAACTTGATGAGTACTTTCTCAATGGCTTGTAGCAGATTTGTGCAAAATGACATCGGTAATCGGTTTTGCTTGCAAATATATATATATATTTTTTTCAGAAATGCCTGTTGGACTTTTGAGTTGACCAAATGGCAGACAAACATATTTTTGGTTGTACATTAGATATCGTCTGCTTATTATTTTTGCTGTTTTGACTTCTAGAATTGGATCCCTTTTCCTTGTCATGTTGCAGCCTACTCATGTGTCATGGCTCAAAATCCATACTGTATATCTTTAGATTGTACTCTGCTTTCATCTCTGTGATGATGTCTTTTTCCTCTGTATTTCTCATAGTCTCTGTCTGTCTGTTTCTCTCTCACACTCGTTCTCTCCCCCTCAGTGTGTGCGATGGCTGTGAGAAACTGTCTGGAATGTCAGCAGCACACTCTGGGTAAGTCTGGTGCAGAGAGCAGCCATGGACAACAAAGCCTTCTGGGAGCCGCCAAGTCTATTCCAGCACAGGCAAGTTCAACAGAGTGCCGTGGAAACCTCGGTGTCGCTCTAGGGCTTTAAGAAAGATTTCTGTCATTGGCCGTAGGCTTGACTTTTATAGTTGAGTAAAAAGTGTTATGCAGCCAACACTCCACTTTCTCTCCTCATCTATTATTTGACGTCTTTACAAAAATGTTTCTTTAATGTCTCGCTGCCTCAGCTCTGTCTGACTCGAAGAGCGCAAACAAAAGACCTGCTAGATTTTACAACACCCATATGATCGTGAATGAATGAGCAGCGTGGATGTTATTTTGAGTAAAAAGCCCATCAAAGTTATCGGCTGAAAATAACTGACGTTTTAATATTTTGTTTATTGCAGAGTCCTGTGGACATTATAACCGGAGGGATGTCTCCTATCAGAGATTTAGACCGGCTTCTCCAGGACATGGATATCAATCGCCTACGTGCTGTTGTGTTCAGAGACATAGTGAGTCTCTTCGTTTAGTCTTTTAGTCTGTTAAAAGTTGTTTAAACTGTCCAAAAGAGTCTGATAATTTCCACTATTGGATGCATCTTTAGAATTACTTCACGAAAAATCTAACCGACTGAGTATTTTATGTTATTTAGAGAGGTCTACAGAGGGCACACAGCGGCGTACAATTTAAAACTTTTTTGTATACATTCCACAACATGAACTCAGGAAAATACAATGCATTTAAATGTTTAGGGACGCAACATTTTAAGCTCTCTTGACTTAAGACATCACAGTCTTGAATTGAACTGACTTACTCCTGGTTGGAACTTGACTTGTTTGCCCTGTCTCAATTTGGGGCTCGACTCTGACATTCCCTAACTTTACCTTTTGCTTGATTCAGACCTTCCCTCTCTTTGCCTTGGACCTTCCCTCTGTTGACTTGAGGCTTAACTTGTACTTGACTTGTGGGCTATCCTGACTTACCCTCTCTTTTCCTTGGGTTCTCGACTCTGAATTACAGTCTCTTGTTTTGGGACTCGAATCTGACTTACCATTTCTTGCCTTGGGGCTTGACTCTTACTTACCCTCTCTTGCCTTGAGGGTTGACTCTTACTTACCCTCTCTTGCCTTGGTACTTGATTCGGACTTGATTTTGAGACTTTTCTTAGTAGCCAGTGACTTGGTCACACCCCTTTCAATGTACCCACTCTATTAAAAATGTCTACATTCTGTGTTTCAGGAGGATAGTAAACAAGCTCAGTTTTTGGCACTGGCTGTAGTCTACTTCATTTCTGTACTAATGGTGTCTAAGTATCGTGACATCCTTGAGCCACACAATGACAAAAGGCACCCCCAGCGCTCGCAGTCTATTAGGAGCACAGGTGACCAAGTGCATGACGTCACATCTCTTATAGATTGTATAATATAGCTACACATTTGTGAGCCTTGGACCTTTGTGTTGTGCTGCAGACAGCGTTCAGTCAGATCTGGAGAATGGTTTATCTCCTCATCATCGGGGTGCTGGTGTTGAAGATGAGAAGACGTCGGTCATTCAGGGTAAAGCTAATACACAAGCCGGACCTGATGCTGTATCTCAAGCTTTGTCCACTTTGTCCTCTGAAGTCAGGAGAGGTCAAGAGGAACGAGATAGCAAAGAAAAAAATGTCAAGGATATTTTGCGAAGTCTTGTCAGCGCTCCATCTGATGACATCATGGTGGACCCAAGTCTTATACCCCCTGGCTTTCTGGGTGCAGTGGGTGAAGCCTCCCGAGATCAATCCATCCAGTTCCACTCTTTTGACAGGTGAGTGACAATGCACAAGTTTGCTGCACGAAACAATGCATGCTACCTGATGAAATGCTTTGCAAGGGGCATGAAACCAAATAAATAATAATGTTTCCCACATATACTTTATTCTTAAAAAGGGTTTTTATGACTGACACCTTCACAGATCTGACTTCTGCTGTTGAAGCTAGTTGCTCCACACACAAACACACAGGCTTACAAAAGCTGTGCCAATCGAAACAGGCCTCCGGACTCTTGCATCCACTCTTTCGTTTGTTTGTTTTGTTTCACTGCTTCTTCTGTTCCAAAGTGGTTTCATTTCAACAGTATGTTAGTTGGTAAAGTCACTCGTGGCTCTGGCTTTCTACCAAGAGCATTTTCATTGTTTCATTCAAAGTCGCAGAACCAAATGAACAACTTAAATTAAAATATTTACTTTGCTATGATTGGAGTGGTTCAGGTTGTAACAGCAATATTAAACTAAAGCCAAACATGTATTTTTCCATACAGCTTATAGCTTTTTATTATTTTTATTTTTTTATTTTTAATTTCCCATGCTGCTCCAATTAATTATTGTTTATCCTAGTGCTGGGCGATATGACGTGGGGACGATAGAAAAGTGTCTATCGCCCTATTTCTCTTCTATCGTTTCTATCGTTTCTAACCTAATTTTATCAATAACTAAAGAAAATATTGCATTAAATAGGCTATGACAAATGTATGATAATGTCTTGTGGCTATGCAATGCATACTCTACTCTTTATATAAGTGATAATCAAGAATAAAACTTTTTCGCAAAGAAACTCCGTCTTTTGATTTTGCGACGTGACTCTTTACGTTGTTGCGACATGCTTTATGCTAGTTAACTCGTGAGACGCAAGAGGTTGAAGATGAATGCGCAGAGTCGCAACAAATTGAAACTGCTACGCAGGCAGCAGCCCAAGAAGTACTTTTTCCGAAACGTGGGGGTACGTCAGTGATTTGGTTACACAGAGCAGAAGACAGTCATCTGCAAACTCTGTCAAAAAACTGTTTCCGCGCCCGACGCTAACAACGCTAAGAATACTGGAGAATCGAAGAAATGTGACGTAAAGAAAGTTGTGAAACAGCCCGGGCAAGTGGCGAGAAAAAAATATAGCCAGCCTAAAATTAAAGAGTCTTTCATAAAATGCACACCGTATGGAAAAATGTCCCAGCGCCATAAAGAAATCACATGTGCCATCTTGCATTACTGTTGAAAAGGCATGATCCCCGTGTATGCAGCTGAGAAGGGTAGCTTCCGAGACCCCTACGTTATGCCCAGTCGTAAGCACTTCAGTAATGTCGAGTTGCCTCGCTTGTATAACGCATGCCAGGCCCAAGTAGAGAAGGATGGTTCTCTAAAAAAATGTGAAGGCTACTGTAGCACTACCTCCACCACATCTGTTGTCATTTGATACGTTTACATTGCTGCACTAAAATGTAGTTTTTCTCATTTGTGACAGTTCAGTTAAATGTCCCTTCAAAATAAAGTTGCAAAAAAAAGTATGCAATGATATTTTTTGTCAAACTTTTCAGAGAATAACTGAAAACGTACTTTATTGTGGTATATCGTGATATATATCGTTATCGTGATGTAAAATAATCCATATCGTGATATATGATTTTTCCATATCGCCCAGCACTAGCTTATCCTCACTGTTTCTAATTACACTACCTTATTTACGACTTATTCCGCTTATTCCTGGTTAGGATCACAGGGTTCTGCTGCTGCCTCCAGCATAAACTGGGCGAGAGGTACGTCATAGATGGGTCACCAGGAATCACTGTTGTGCTCACTCTTACAGGGAAAATGATACGAATCATGTTTTTATATTCGGGAGAAAATCCATGAGAAATCTCAAGACAGCAAGGTAGAATATGTAAATCTCATTCAGGAAGGTCCCTGGCTGGCCTCGAGCTGACGACCTTCTAACGCACACATACTAGTGCTAATGCTAATAGTGTTTTTTTTTTTTAGTTTTGTTTAGAAACGTTAGTAAATGAAAGTAAAACTAGGGATATTAACATTTAGCCTTTTTAAGCAACATCAGATTCTGTGCATGTACAGTGTTGTTTCACTGCAGAGCGACATCAATCCGTGAGGGGAGCAAGATCTCGAGTCACTCTGTTAAAACGGCTGCTGCCACTCGCTGTGTATCTTTATATAAGGCAAACGCGAGGGGAAACGTGGAAGGTGACCCGCGCACTTTCTACGGAAGCCCGGAGGGCCAACGCACATTCGTGCGGAAGATCACAGAGCGAGTGTGCATTGTACAGAAACAGGGCAGCGTTTGCATATTACGTCCAAGATAAAATCACTTTTCGTTCAAGCACATCTATGTATAGCACAGAGTCGAGTTAATCGATAAAATCAATTCTTCGCCTAACCCTAATACATTTAAAAAAAATGAAAACTCAGAAATATTAAATTGCTGTTTTTATATTGTTGGCGTAGCACATAAATGTTTTACCTATAGGAATATTTTATACCTCGAAGGTGTTCAACTATTAAAAAACACATTTTTGTTCACAAGAGGTGATTTGCAGAAGCTAATTATTGTAGCTGGTGTTTTTGGAAGCATTTGGAGAATAGAATCAAGTTTGACTCGAGGTCGGCCAGCATCGCTCACTTATCCTAGAAGACTGCATCGACTTGAGGTCAAAGGTCCAGAAGGAGCTAATGAATTACAAATAATTATTATTAATCACTCTTTGACATTCATCACTTGTCTTACCTCTGTATCTTTGTTGTCCTCAACTCTGTGATTTTTGAGGATATTGCTGTTATGTAAAAAAGTTTCTGCGCAAACTAGGCACGTCATCTCATCCGTGTTTAAATTAGTCTGTCTTTACCCCTGTATTGGATTGTAAATTTCTAAAGTTTGCTCAATAGATTTGTTCTTTCTGAAGGTGTTGATGATGTCAGACCCTAAACAAACTGAGAGAGGAAACGCTGCCAAGGAAAATCAGGATCATGAGTTAATCTCACTCGAGATTTGTATGATCTCCTAATTATTTGTTTTTATAAATAACTAAAAGTTTAATATCATCACAGAAGGAGAACGGTATCATAATTTATACTTTTAGTGCCTCCATTAGGGAAGTCTCAGGTCCAAACCAGGACTGTAGGGCAGTCTTAATTTTTATATTTTTAAGCCCTTTTCTATTCGGGCATGACGGTAGGAAACTGAGCGATGAGTCCAGTTCAATGAAATCTCAATTTCCCAATAGCCTCTCTCTCTGGGGCTGGACTCCTCCTTGACCATCTTTCAGTCTATAGAAGGAGACTGGTCACATTCAAAATAATGTTTAAAATAAAAAAAAAAAAAGGAAAACAGAAGCGTAAAGGGAGAAGCTGCGAGAGAAAAGAAGAAAATTGTGTGAAAATTTGCCACAAGATCAAACTCTGCAGCAAGTGCAGGCCGTCGACATCTCGAAGCAGTTTAGAAGCTTCCGGAGCGGCACAAGTGAGTGTGCAACAGAGGAGTTACACAAAAAAAGTAGATATTCAGACGGATGAGGAAGAGGAGGTCAGAACAGCTGCCGTAAGAAACATGCAAATGACTAGAAAGAGAAGAGCAACACGACGACAGCAGGAAAAACGAAGTAAAACCTGTTTAAACTCAGCGTGCAGGAAAATATTACATTTGGAGCTCAGTCCATGCTTTCACGACACAGAAGAGGAAAGTTGTGATGTTGAACTGATTTTGTGAATATAAAACTTGGCCAGTAAAATAACTACATTACAAGGGAATGTCCAGGATTTACAAATACTTTGACACATTACTTTAAGTGTTAATTATTGAACAAGTTTAACACAATTATCTCCTGGGTTTTAGCTGTTGAAAGTATTAGGAAGGATTTAAACAGATACATGTATTGTGTAATACATTTCTTTTATTTTTATTAATTCTTTCCATAATAATAATTTAATAAAAATAATAATAATAATTTTAATTTGTTAAAGTTGTTTACAAAATTTTTTAATTATACAATATTAAAAGAGTAAATGTTTCCTTAATAACTTGTTCACTAGTTAAACATGACTTAATGTAATTTCCTGATGAGGAACCACTCGGGTTGTAATACCTCATATCTCGTTGTAGCCGTACTGTAGAAATAAGATCTTCATTATTATTATTATTATTATTATTATTATTATTATTATTATTATTATTATTATTTATCTAGCTGCATTCTGTTTAACACCAGATTTAGCTTCATTATGAGAATTGCGGCACTGTGGGCGGTTCTGAGTGTTCTATTGAGGAGACGACGCAACACCGGAAATGCTCAGCTTCTAATCTGACTAATCACAGCATCTATGATAGCATCTATATTACACATTTTGGGAGGTCAAGCTACGGCCGAGGGCTTTGCAGATCACTATCGCAGGGCGTGCAAAGGCTTGACGGAACCTTAAGTGTTGTCTGTCCGACTGTGTTTGGACCAGTTCTGTGCTGCCTATTTTATAATGAACTGCAGGAATGCTTCGCTAATGTAAAGTTTTTTTTTTTCCCCTCCAATGCAGTCTCGTTGTCATAGAGAGGTTTAGGTTTATTACATTATTATGAAGAACAGTGGGAGACGGAAAAAAAGGTTTAGTGTTGGAAACCCCATCGCATCTTCTCCTGCTCTCTCTCTGCTGCGAGCATGTCTCTCTGATCTGGGCTCAGGTTTTATCTGAGGAATGCTCTGTCAGGAATCTGCTGCTATCAGGACAGGGATTACTCCGACTCCTGCAGACGATGAGCTCAGATCATCCGGCAGTCACCGCAGCTCTTGTTTTCCGCCACCTCTGAGAAAAATAGACAGAAGTGTATTACTGGGGCTTAACTTGGACTTGGCCTTTCAGTTCCCCAGTCAAAGCGGGCTTCTTTGTTCAGCCTGTTCCCAAAACATAAATATTTGGTTCTTGGTTTAGAACAATGCACTAAAGTCAAACAAGGATTTCAACCAGCACCCAATTGAGGAATTGTATTCTTTTTTTTTTTGTTTTGAAAGAATATAATTATTACATCGTTTTTTGATTTTTGAATTTGATATGCAATGATTTTAGATTTGGTTGGTGCAATTATTATCTGAGAAATAATTTTAAACTATTATGCCTCCAAATATGCCTTGAATAATATTACCTGAGAAGTATATGTGGCACAGCCTGTAAGAACACTGATGCCATGACACGGTTCTATAACGGTTCAAATCCCGGTAAGAGCAGTCTCAACATTTGAAATCATTTTTTTCTTTTTGTCATTTTCATTATTGTTTAATTGTTGATTAAAAGTGTCAACTCGTTTGACACAAATTTTCAAGTAAAGTTTCTTTTACTTGTTTCTGCCTGCAACACCCTGGAAATTGAGCCTCTGTTGAGGCTTTATTTAGCTGGAACCCATCCACCGTTTCTCTCTCAAAGCATTTCTGACTCAATTCAGACACTTCAAACCCTTCAGAACAGATCAGCCATTAAAAACCTCTCTCTCATTGGTTTTGGCGTAATGAAGTCGTTTCTTTAGCGGCTTGTAAATCTACAGTTCTAGGGCATTTTTTCATTCTTCAGGAACCATTACAGCGTCTGTCAATAATAAAAAGTTGATCGGTCAGTATTGGAGTTGCTTGTATTTAATCACTCTAATCTCCCTCACATCTATTTTCACCGTTAGACAGCAACTTTGCATACATGCCATGAATATGCCAATCAGAAAACCAACAGATATTTACGAAGCAAATCTTAGCCCATTTCCACAATCAGCCTGGGTTAGAAAATGAAAAGTTTGAATGTGATTTGAATGAGAAAAAAAAAATACCTTTTTGAACAAAAGAATCACAATGTGAACATTTATTAAAAATAAAACATGTCATGACCCCTTTAAAGCACAAAACAAAACCTTTTTTTTACATTTTTAATTAAGATGATCTGTATTGTTTCTATATTAATCAGAAAATGAAAGTGAAATTCTGTATTTCCGGAACATCAGTTGAATCTGGTTTTCAAGAAAGGGTTGTTCTGCCCTTTCTTTTATCATTTACTGGACGGAATACAGTGAAGACATGCATCGAGTGCTGTGGTTTCTACAGTGCTTTGCTCAACATGCCTTCTGCAGGCGAACATGTGTGCTTGCTCTACAAAGAGTACGCCGGAACACCCAGGGTGGTATGATTGAATCGCCAGGGGATTTACGAGTGTTATACATGGAAAAAAAGGTTTTCCCAGATAAAGCAGGCCTGGGGTCAAGGGTAAAGCAGACGTTAAATTTATTTACTAGCGAGAACATCCTGATTTAACCATATTTCTTTCTTACCGCACTCTTGTTTTGACATTAAGTCCACAAATATTTACTGATATGATCCAGAGACCAGTAAATGATGTCAAAAAGACATGCTGGATGACATTTGAGCTACGCCTCATGAAATAAATAAGATATTTTGACCGTAGAGAGATTATTTGTTCGCTTATCCATGTTAGATGATTGATTTAGATTTTCTTTGGGCATTGTGCATGGCTTGCAGTTACTAAAAAGTTTGGCTTTAACATTCATTCATTTTCTAACCGGCTTATTCCCTTTTTGGGGTCACGGGGGTCTATCTCCAATGCACATTGGGCAAAAGGTGGGGGTACACCCTGGTCCATCGCAGGGCAACATTCACTCACACTTTCACACCTAAGGGGAATTATTCAATGAACCTAACCGCATGTTTTTGGGATTGTACACCCGAAAGAAACCCACGTAAGCACCAGGAGAACATGCAAACTCCTTTCAGGAAGGTCACCGGTGAGCCTCGAACCTACAATCTTCTAACTGGAAGGTCACAGTGCTACCTACTGCACCACTGTGATGCAGGCTTTAACATGAAGCACATTTTTAAAATTGAATTTGGCCCGTAAACAAGGGTGTCCTTTACAACCGTTTGTGACTAGGGCCATGTTCCCACTTAACCACGTTTTTTTTTTTTTTTTCTGGCTCTCAAAAATCCCTAAAATGTTGTAATGACTCTACCAAACCAACAGGGGCAGTCAATTCACTGAAATTATTAATCATTTCTATGTGTGCAAAAAACACAGCTGCCTCTGTTCGGTGTTCAAATAGTAAAACGTGCGCATGTTTCCTGCACACGCTGTAAGCCACAATAAAGGAATAAACAGCAACATAGTCGTCTCTCTGTCCGCCATTACACTTGTGCTTGTCAACATATTAGCGACAGAGTGTGACACTAGCGTCAAACTCCACCCCCGAACACAAAAAAAACCCCGGTTTCCTTTTTTACATGCACTCCGGGTGTAGAATGTTTCAAATACGCTTCACCTTGGCTAGCGGTTACATGAAAACGGTGCTGCAGTTACCTGTGGAACTTATGTAAGTAAAATGTTGCCATTGTCATGATATTATGTTCCCCATGTCACTGTCACAAAATTAAACCAACCCAGTGTCTCTGATTTTCTAAAGGCGAGATAAAGATAGGTCAAATTGGTTGCTAAGGTAAACAGTGTGGAGGGGTCAGCGATGTGATAAAATGCTCCCATTGTCACTTAGCCAAACCCGCATATATATCTCTATCATTTACCAAAGGTGAGATAGATTGCAGAAATTTAATTTGCATAGAAAACAGGAGCCATCAATGATGTCATATCAAATGAAGATGTTACTATGATTAACTTGAACAAATGACGCTTTGTCTTGAAGATTCTTCTGTTGCCCTTTCATAATCATGATTCAATGTTCTATATTTAACCGTTTTAGAGCCTGGGGTTCAAATGCATTTGCTCAGTTGTTTGTGTATGTTCTTGGACAGACTGATAACCTGCACAAGTGTGGTCAGTTTGAAACTTTCTCAAATTGAGTTACAGTTTCACAAAGTTTGAACAACTAATTCCTTTCGCTGTACCAGTCGGGAAATATATAGCAACCCGAGTCAGACCAGTTTGGCGGTATCTCGAAGGGTCTAGGAGGGGATGCATCTGAATTTTTATTTTTTTTTGTCTGAAGCAAACAATGGATAACGATGTTTTCTTTTACAAGTGAACATAGTAAAGTCTGCCGCCTCAAACGCTGGTGATCTCATGAGTTATGTTGTTTCAGCACAATAAGAGCAACACATGAAAGCTTTGATTTATTCTAGAGACGCAGCTTGCTTTATCCATGACACAAAACAGATGAAATCTCTCAGACCTGAAGACAAACACTCAGCTCAGTGTGCTGTTCAGCACAAAATGTCGATCCACCTCCAGGAAGATCAGCTTCCAGCACACATTTCCTCGCAGCCGATCGCACATTTGTGTAGATTACGGGAAACATGCTGTTTTCATGTTCTCCTCGCGAGTGTTGGTTAAAAGTACTAAATTATTCAGCAGCAGGAATGCTCACTGCTGGTCAGTTCTGGCCTCTGGTCTGCTTGTGTTCACGTGGCAGCTCTGATTAATTGACAACGCTAGCGGGTTGGGGCTAAGTGTGCTAATGGCGTGCTGAATAATTTAAATCTTGCGCTTCTGAGCAGATGGATGCTACAACAGTCCACCCCCACCATCAGTCTGTGGGAGAGTGAACAGAAATGTGCTTTTTGGAGTTTTTGGAGCTGTAAATAGAGATGGCGTAAGCATTCCACCGTTCTAAATCCTTGCTGCACTGGCTTTTTTCAACTTGAACACATCAGATGTTTAGAACTGGTGAGAGGACGGACTCGTCCCAGCGCTTTGGCCTCCTCCAGTGGGGTGTTTGTTTGAAGAGCTCCGCTAGACGGCTCTTATCTGAAGCTAGCGTGCCTTGTCAGTGTGCAGTGTCTCTCTGAATGTGTTCTGGAGAGGAACTGCTGACTGCCTTGCATTACCCCCTCTGTCAACACTGATAAACTGAATACTAGCAACTGTGGAAGGCCAGAGCTCTGTCAGAGCTTTCAGCTGATGTGAACCATTTCAACTCCGGACCAGTGCCGCTTTAACTGGTGGAAGAACAAATCCCACCCATCAAAATATCTATCGCATGTTTGTTGACGTTTCGAAACCATCAACGTTCATTTTATGTCCTTTTCACAACAACAAAAAAATTTAATTAAATGTGCTTTACTTTACTTACAATAATGATGTTCATAAGCTGCATAAAAACATAATTTTCCTTAAAAGCACCTTTTCAAAACTAGAAAAGGAGCATTCGCTTCGCAGGAACAATAAAAACAACTATAATCACTGAGTTAAATCAAGAGGTTTATTGATGTTACTGGGGGAGTCTTGAAGTGTCGTGACAGAATTTCCAGACAAAAGAAGATACGGGGTTCTCTCTTTAACCTGACCACATTCACCAATAAGTGCAATCTTTAGAAAATCACAGACACATGGGGGTTGTTTTATACAAGTTATTGTCAAAAAGGAACATTGTATCCCCTCCATAGCAACCAGACTGTTTACATAGCAACCAATTTGAAAAATCTCCATCTCAGCTCAGGAAAATCATAGAGACATGCAGGTTGCTTGTTTTACTCATATAGACATGAGGAACTTTTTATTTTATGTCACCCATTCCTCCATAGCAACTTAACTATCTACCCAATCAACCAATCCACAAGATCTACATTTCAGCTTTAGAAAAAGCTAGAGAGGTGTTCTTGGTACTCACATCACTCAATGTGAGAAGGGTTTCTTTAAACTAAACTTTACATTACTGATTCCTCCATAAAACCCAGATTGTTTACCATAGCGACCGATTTAAAACGTTTAAAGCTCAGCTCAGAAAAAAAAATCATTGCTCAATGGGATAAAGTTCACTGCGCTCGTAGTCACAACAGCACTTTTACAAGCCAACATCAGCATTGCGTGCAAACTTCAGCCATTTAGCTATTGTTCTTATTATTTGTTGATCTTTACTGTATGAACACGTTGTATCGCTGCTCTTGGAACCGTCATTGTTTGTTCTGGCCCTGGTTGCACCACAGAAGTTGCAAATCTCCTAAATATTTTTCCAAGTCGCACAGGCCTGACTTACCAAAACAAATTCCAAATCGTCAGTTCTCATCCTGCTGGATGTGATCCTCTCTGCAGCCTTCGGCACGGTCATCAGATCCTTCTGCCCACACTTGCAGTCCTGGACTGGTTAGAGTTTGATCTAATTTGCAGATCTTTCAGAACTTGTTGGAGGGACGAGGCAGCAGCTGCACATAGGAGTTCCACAGGATTCATTTCTTGGTCATTTCTCGCGCCACTCTTCTCTTCACGGGCTCCCCATTGCAGCCTGTGTCAAGTTTAAAACGCTCGTGTACAGAGCCGTCCTGCATCCATCATGGGCTCAAAACATTAACAGCATCTAGTGCTTCCATCTATCACCAGAACGTTCTTTTCACTGCTCCCAGTAGTCCCAATTTTTGAACACTTTCAACTAAACTACTACTAAAAGTTCTTTTTCGAGAGCACGTTCCTCCAAACACTTCACTGATTCTGGTGAAACCTCTTCTATGAGCGATTTACTGACCCTTTGTTATAACAAAAAGTAAAAGTATCTCCTATAGAATGCACAAATGTAATGTACATTATAATTTTCTGCTTCGAAATGATCCACTGCAGTGGCTGACTGCTGAATAGATTTAGCACCCTCAGTCTGAAGCTAATATTGCAGGGATTGTTGAGACTAAACACTTGTGTTACAGCAGATCAGACGACTGTAAAGAGAAACTCAGAACACAGCGCCAGCTTCAATCCATCACAAAGTTTAGCTCTGACTGACATGAGCTGGTAGACCATTGATTGGATGCAGGATGGATGCTGCCATTACAGAAGATTCTGTGTCAGGGAAACAGGGCTCTAATTACCCTAACACGGTAAATGGGCCTCTTGTGTTTCAGTGGGACGGCTTTTAATGCTAAATCACATCATGTGCAGCATATTTAGTCGACATCATCAGTCTGATCGTCACGCGGCAGACGATGGAACAAGAGCTAATGGTTTTTTGACAGAGTGCTTGATTCTCTAGCGGCAGGCAGTTATTAGAGCAGCAGAGTCTGCCTTTTGACAATCTAATAAAAGCAATGAATACTTTAAAATAGTACCAAAGGGAAAACGTTTCATGAATAACAAATACTACTGGATTTTAATAATAGCTGTGTAGCACAGTGGCTTTGTGGTTTCTGATGGGAGTTTGTATGCTACAGTGCAGTATGCCACATCCCCCACTCTGTTTAGCATTGTTTTAGTCGTGTGGGTTGTTAACTCGTGGAGGCTGGAAGAGTCACCAGTTGAATCGATAGAGTCTATTACTAGTGATAAAACTGAATTCATTCATCTTCTTAACTGCTTGTTCCCTTTTGGGGGCTCAGGGGTCTGCTGGTGCCTGTCTACAGCTTACTTTGGTGAGAGGCGGGGGTACACCCTGGACAGGTCGCCAATCCAGCAGAGGGCAACACACACATCACACACCTAAGGGGAATGTAGATTATTCTATTAACCCGACACATTAACCAACTTTGATGTTGGCTTGTCCTAGTCCCATTTAAATGTTGTCAGAGTTCAAACAAGTCAAATTAAACAAACCTCATGTCTCTATGATTTTCCTAAGCTGAGATAGAGATATGCCAAATTTATGAAAGAATTGGCCTGAAAGAAGAAGTCTTAAAATTATCTGAGGGCTCAAAATATTTAATGCAACAAAAACATGTAGCACATGAAGAACATGAAAGACATGGTCCTTCAGTACAGATATCTCTTTTAACACGTGGGTATTACTGTCAAAAAGGATATATTTTAAAAATTATAATTTTTGTTTACTCTTTTGTGTTGTAATTTTCTTTTTATAGTAATAAAAAAGACTCTGAAACTCTGAGGTTTGCCGAAGTTCATACGAGGCGGCTTTATGTATCTTAACATTTAGCATCTTAAGTTGAGACCTACGGGAGTGTCGGCATCCCATTTGCATATAAATTTTTTTAAATCACGCAAATTACCGTGGCGAAAACTTTTGTCTTGGACTCTTTCAATGTAAATCTCTCCTAAACATCCCATAACATGTGCCTGATTGTGTCTGTTGTGTTCCCCCGTTTCTAAAATTTCACCACAGTAAAAATGTCATTTTTGTTCTAAGTTGCACTGTATACTAATGAGAATTGTCTAATACAAAGCTATCTAGGATCAAAGTTATCTTAGAAACATTTTTTCAATGTGAAATTTGATTGCACAGTTGGAAATTGTTTATTGTGATGTTAATGGTATGTTTTTAGTTTTTTAGTGTCTTACTTTATAAATTTGAGCAATGAAAACTTCGGAAAACACTTGAAATGAATTTATTTTGGTTCAAAAGCATTTTGTGCAACTTTTTTACGTTTACAATTTTGAGGGATAAAGCTATGATGTGTCTATATTTCGAAAAAAAATGTGGAGGAAAAATAACTATTTTTTTGACACGTTCTTTGGTTAATATTGAGATAACTCATTTAATATTATTAAAATCTAGGATCTTCTTCTTCTTTTCCTTTCGGCTGTTCCCAGTTTAGGGGTCGCCACAGCGAATCATCCTTTTCCACCTAACTCTGTCCTCAGTATCCTCTACTCTTGCACCAACTACCTTCATGTCCTCTTTCAGCACATCCATATATCTCGTCTTTGGCCTTCCTCTTGACCTCTTGCCTGGCATCTCCATCTCCAACATCCTTCTACCAATATAACCACTATCCCTCCTCTGCACATGTCCAAACCATCTTAACCTGGCCTCTCTGACTTTGTCTCCAAAACAACCAACCTGAGCTGTCCCTCTGATGTGCTCGTTCCTAATCTTGTCCATCCTCGTCACTCCTAAACTGAACCTCAACATCCTCATCTCTGCTACTTCCATCTCTGTCTCTTGTCTCTTCCTCACTGCCACAGTCTCCAACCCATACATCATAGCTGCTCTCACTACTGTTCTGTACACCTTTCCTTTGATTCTTGCTGACACCCTTCTGTCACACAACACCCCTGACACTTTTCTCCACC
>SRMA01027174.1:58571-120183 GCA_007224835.1 Danionella cerebrum | reverse complement strand
GTAGGGCTGGGTATCGAGTTCGGTACTTTTTTAAGCACCGACCGAATCGTGTCTCGATACTACCGAGTATCGAAAAAAATCATTTTCGTTCGATACCAAATTTCGATACCTGAGGGTATAATCTTGTTAACGTCAGTGAGCTAGAAAACGTGTGGCATCCTTAACGTGGCCGGATCAAATGCTGATGAGTGGCTGCGGCGAAGTTGCCTTGAAAATCATGTTTACGGCAGATACCACCCCCCCCCCTCCTCGCCCTGTCACACACGCACAGAGCTTGTCAAATGTGAGGTGAGGCTGTAATGTACATTACACTTTAAAGCATAGCATAAATTTAACGCAAACTATGTTTAAGCGATCAAAAGTATGGCTACATTATGCCAAGATTGACGGCAACAGCGTACGATGCAATATTTGTTAAAAGGTTATCACGTCCAAGTCTGACAACACGTCAAATATGATGAAACACCTGACAGTACACGGAATTAATTTACTGCAAGAAGATCACGCCGGTGCAGTCATCATCATCATCCTCTCAGTATTTTCCTGACTCAGAGCCTCCAACAACATGCCCACCACAAGCGTCGTCCTCCATGACTGATGAGGATACCGGTGCGATGGCTGGTCCGGCTGGTAAACAACTTTTAGCGCTTCATGCTTGTGTACCGTTAAAGTTAAGTTTAAGTTTGTGCGGGGTCAATTTATTAATCGTGTTTCGTACGCTGTGTGACGCTATGTACGGTTTGACGGCTTTAAATACCTAGCTAAGTTCATACTAAAATGCTTTAAGGCACACATGTCAAACTCAAGTCCCGTGAGCCAGATGCGGCCCGCCATGTACATTTCCCACAATGCCTTTAGCCGCAACGCATCCATACTCACGAGTAAAACTGCAAAGCTGCAAACTCTCACACATTGAACATCAGACTTTCACATTATGATTTCTCACGCCACACCTCCGGTTTCTCACGCTAAAATAAATTTCAAGATGTGAAATGGGCGGAGCTAATAGTTTATCTGTGATCTGTTTCTTGAGCCTGATGATAAAAGATGACGATCGAAATGCATCGTCTTCAGTCTGTGAAGGTTTTTTTTTTCCCTAAACAAATTACAAAAATGGTATTTTTCTTTATTCACTTGGACAGTTTGATTTTCTGACAAAAATCAAAAGGATTTATATTAGAACAACAAGCATACAATTGTTTCTATGTAACTGAATTGTCACTTAAATAAGTTATTAAAATTGAAGCGCATCAGACCCTTTTTGCACTCTGAGATAGGAGTGCCAGGACCCGGAAGCGCAGCACGACGTCAGACTAAACTAGTTGATAATAGAGTGGATCAGCTTGTGTTTGTTCGTATCTCAAAATTTTCTGGATCTCGAAGCAAAAAATTTCCCGCGAGACGTTTCGTATCTTGAACATTTCGTAACTCGAAGCATTCGTATCGTGGGGTACCACTGTACTTCATTAATATCTTTCATTACACGTTCACCCCTTCATTACATGTTTTTAGCGATTGTTGGAAGTTTGTAATTGAAAATGGGACGCACTTCTGTAAAAGGTTCTGAGTTTCTATGACAAGTTCCATCCAAAGCAGCTCCATTCGTTCCTTCATACAGCATGGGAGAGAAGTATGATTTCTTTTTATCTTTACTTGCATAATTAAAGAATCAGTCATTTGTTGGTGTCATCCGATCGATCAGCTGCTGATGAGATTCGCCGATCAGAAGAACCGATCTCGTGACTGAAGAAACGTGTAATATTTCGAGTCTCTCAGTACATCATCGTTTCTGAAAATAACTGCGTCCCACATCACGCATGGATCCATGCTACACTGTTTCTGGGCACAAATACATCACTGATGAGTACTTTCCAGAGTTAGCTGAAGCGCTTTCACTCTTACAGGCGGCCTCGTCGAGGACAGCATTGTCAGGCATTTTAAACCCTCCCAGTGTGTTTACGATTCTTTCTTTCTCGTGCTCCGGCGCTCGTTTCACTGCACTCAGATTGTGCACTTTTTAAGCTGCTCTGACATTAATGTTAATATTGTGGAGCTCATTCTCAATAAGAGGATTCCTCCCTTCCAGACTCTATATATATGACAAATGCGTTCATTCTAAGCATGTTCTCCATTCATAAGTGTTGTTTCCGTAGAGCCCTCTGAGTGTTTGTTGATCGAGGGAAATATCTCACAGACTGATTGGATTCGCAAGTTTGTGATCGTCCGAGTTTGAACATCAACACCTCTTGCACTCTCAGCGGATCCAACACACGGCCCTTTGTGCCGGCAACTGCTCTTGGTTCCCGTTCGCTTTTCTTGTCTTTGAACTTTGGTGCTCAAGGGTTCATATCTCAGGCTTGTAGGTTTAGGGTCGTCTGTGTCTTTATGGTGCTCTGGAGCATGTGTGCGAGTCGAAGGCCAGGTCCCTGCTGAATAGAGAGCAGCTAATTCTCTCCGAGCTGTTTGAAGTGGCTGTTTCATCTGCGAGCTGGAGCCTCTCTCCACAGTGGCACATGTTGGTGCTTAAAGAGCTGCTGTACCCTCGGCCAGGAACATTCCACAATGCCGCCCGTCATCTCGCTGGAGTTATACCTGCCTTGAGACTCATTGTGTGTGTTTCTGTGTGTATGGGGCGAGGGACATTCATGGATGCAGATTTATGAGGGAGAGAGAGAGAGCTTGATCATACCTAGACCTTTATGAGCCCGTCAAAGAGCTTCAGTGTAATTTATTAATATATAATTATTTTCTCAGCGATCACAGCCACACACGGCTAATACATTCTTGAGATATTCTATCTGAGCAAGTTTTGAACGGAAGTTCTCATTTGGAATCCTTTCTTTGAAAAATTGGTCAAAAAAGTTCATTGTTGTATTACAAGCCCCAGTACACACTGACCTGAAGTTTCGTCCGACAACACGCCTCGATCAAAAACCATGGGTGCCAACAGGAGCTCACACATCCCTAGTCTGCTCCAGAAAGCAGCTCGTCGAAGGCCTGGGGAGCGGCACAGTAACGAGTGTCCGCAGGCAGGTGTCGCACCGGTTTGGTTTGCTCACTTATAATATTTTTCCACCGGTATAATATGAATCCAGCAGGTCTTTCTCTAAAGCTAAACTGATACACAAATATTCTCATCAGTTTACATATCGGATGCACTTTCAAATGAAAGATCAAAGCCCTGAAGCGATTATTGCCTAAACATTAGGTGTGTAACGGTACGCTAAAATCGTATTCGGTTCGGTACAGTGTCTTGGAGAGTTCGGTTCGGTACAAAACAATAAGAACTTACATAATCTTTATTTTGAAAAGCTGCCAATACACAGTAGAATTCTTGCATAAATAAATAAAAGTGACACATTTGGGTGATATTTTAAATAAATTGCACTCTTTATAAAGAAAAGCACATTTTTTTAAATAAAAAATGAAATACTGCATCTAGTTAGGATAGATAGGATAGACTAACCTATCCACATTTCCTGAAGAGAGCACAGATCTGGTTGCAGTGACAATATCTCCAGCAGTAGAAAATGTTGAAAAGCCTCATGTGAACAAATTCCCGGACTGTTTGTTTATACATTATCTCAAATTATTAACAACACATTTTTAATGCACACATTAATGCTAGAATTTTTTATCTACAAACATTGAGAACTTAACCTCTTAAGCCCTGAGGCCTATTTTCCGAAAATCCTATACTTTTACTTTTTAAGGCATTTCTCAGCTTTTACAAGGTCTAAACTGCAAATCTTGGTATCAAAATGAAGATAGGTTCTTGGGGAGTGGTGTGGATGAGTTAATTTGACAGTCAAGAACACTGGGTAAGAGTAATTGATGTTGGAATGGCCAAAAAATGAACTCCGCCTAAAAAAAAAACACATGTTTCCTCCAATATCTCCTTATTTTACTTATAGCGAAGCAAATAAACACAATCAATTGTAACCACTACATGTCAAGAACATCTGTAGCAAGTTTGGTGTTCATACTACAAGAAACTAATATTCTGTAAAGGTTTTGATTAAACAAAGTTCAGGCGTAATCCATGTTGGCACAGTTTGGCACAATTTGGCACAATAATTGAAATATGGAAAAATCTTGTCCAAAGCTTCAGCTACGTTCATAGTCTTGTTTTCTTGCTTATGGGACATGATTTCAGCAAAAAAACCTCCTAAAGAAACACTGTAAAGGGGGGTAGAAGCTCATTTACGCCATCTTGCTGCGCTTTTGGGAACATTTCATTCACAAACGCTTTCGACGTCGAGCTTCTGCATGTCCCTACCCCCCGACCATCTGTCCAATCCGGGAGCTCTATACATCGCTGGAAAGCTCTGATTCTGAGGAAACCAATCAGCTCAACCATTTTGAGACTGACTGGATCGCCGACGAATCACACGACGCGCAGCGTGGAGAGACGTGCTCTTACGCACGGGGAGTCATTCCATATTTGGTGGCGTAAGAGGAGCACTGGAGCAACAGAAAAAACACAAAATGGACTTTTCGCGAAGCTATCGACCGGACATAACAACAAATGGACTTTTATCGCTATGGAAATAACTTTTTGTTGAAAAAACGGCAAAGGTAAGACAAGATTTACATGCTTGCTTGGTTTTTTTTGGTGTTTTTTCGGGGAACTTTCGCTCCCTGCTCTGAAATACTTCATGCAATGTAAATGAGTTGCATATCGCTGGATTCAGCTGGTTGTTAGCTTTCATTTAATGTCATGGTTTGGGTGTTTCCGTTTATATTGTGGATACATATCGCACATAAACAAAAACGTGGTCATGAATTATACTCCGGACATGTTGTTGTTTATTTGCATGGCGTTCGAGCTGTGGTTAACGGATATGAAATTGAATTAGATACGTTTTTAGAGGAGTTTCCGCTGAACACAACAGTATTTAATATGTGTGGGTTATTCTCAGGGTTCGTGAGCTATGAGTGAAAATGTAACGCACAAGGGGGCAAGTCCCCGGTACCGGGGACTCTCGGGCTTAAGAGGTTAAATTCACTTTCAACATTATTTGATGGTGGCAAAGTTTGCTTTAATTGTTAGAATATATTTTAGTAAATAATAAGAAGCACTTAAACCAGCTCAGCAAAGCCACGTAACGCTTACAAAACGCAATGACTTTTGCTACAACCTTAATTAAATAAAGCAAAGTGGCAGTAATTATAATGTCACGACGACGTCAGTGCGTGCTAATATCTCGTGCTAAGTTATGTTCAAAATCATTTTTACAACAACTTTCTGTTACGATTGCGGTCTTATATAAAACTTAAGACAAGTGTTGTACCTAAACAACGTTAAGATTAAATTAACGTTATCCAAAGCCTGTTAACAATGTGAGCATGAATGCTGTTAGCGTCAAAACAAACACTGGTAGACACAAACCAGAACCGCAGAAAACTCCCAACTCTTTTCTGCAAAAATACATCAAAAAATTAATAATAGTCATAATATGAGCTTATCGTGATGAAATTCACATCCGCAGTCATGAAGTCTCTCTGCCTTTCCTTGTGAGCGAGGCAAGCAATGATGCATGCGCATCAAGAATCTACACGAAACAAGAAAATGTCACTCAGAATTTATTTTTATTAATTTTTTTGGTGTCACTTGATTAGATGGCAAAAACTAAGAAATATTATTAAGCAAATTGTATTTAAATGTACTTATGTCATGTTTACAAAGATTACAAAGTGCTGAATTGTGCACGCCCCTTTTATGTAAAAACACACGTTTCTATTTTTTAGTAAAACTTACTTACGTAATGGAAACAATTTTTGCTAAGTTCATTTTTTACACTGCACCTCTGCTTTCATCGTTTCAGTCATACGTTCAGTTAGATATTATTAATAACTTTGGTAAGTGACCGTGGCATAAACTGGATAATAAACACTCATGGTTTCCACTGTATTTTGACCGTTGATTATCCGTTACATAAACAACACTGACCTTATTTAAAAATGCATTTATGGGGCATAATACATTTCGGCCAATTTTTTTTTTTTATTTAAATGTCAAATACTCAAGGGATTGACGATTGAATACCTTCTTGGTGAGAGCTCGAAAATATTTATAAATAATTCAAAAGGATGTGGCCCTTAGAAGTCTGGGAACAGTTTTTTTTAAATATTTTTTTAGCAAAAGATTTGAGACAAAATAATTACCCCCCCCCCCCGTTTAAAAAAGCAAATATATAAACAATTTCATATTTTATATAAAAGCAATACATTTATATAACTGTGGAACCTATCCTAAACCTTATGCACTGAGACACGACACAAACCATCTCATAGATCTTGTACTTCCAAGAGTTATTCCTTCTTTTCACCACTAGTTGGCATGGATGGCACCAATTTGAGGTTTGTAAAATAAAAATGCTAGACGATTGCCATTTTCTCACATTTTAAATTGAATTACCTTCTCAAATTACGTCATAACTCTTGAAATGTTCATTTTAAACACAAATGATCAAAAACAATAACCTTTCTGAACCCACACATTTCTTTTTGAAATCAAAATTTAACAATAGCTGCATCGTGTCATTCCTACTTAATTTAAAGCAGGCCGCATGATTGGTAAACGCTTTGGTGCCTGCAGAGACTTCCTTCATGCTTGTGTCCGTCCGGGTGTATTTGGCAGTGTATCAGCGTGAGCAGTGCAGCAAATCTTATGCTCTTGCTGTAACCCTGCGCAGATCCTGCACTTGCTGGGTTTGCAATAAAGGTTTGATATTTTCTTGAGCATGAATATCAAAATGAGCATCTGAGTAAGCGTAGCATAGTAAAAAAAAAGTAGCTCATTTCTTGTTTGACTGTGTGTGCATTTTCGTCTAATGAGGTGTTTTTCTCAGCAGGAGGAACCTCCACCAGCTCCAAGCTGCCATCTGTCCCTGCTTTATCCCCACTGACCCACAGCTCCACCCCCAACATGAGGTCCGTTTCTGCAAAGCCCTTCTCTGTCTGTGTGATGCTCCATCAGTGATGCACATTTAGTGTCTGGTTCTGTTTGCAGTATCTCCGAAAGGTTGGAGCATGCCCTGGAGAAAGCGGCGCCTTTGCTCCGAGAGATTTTTGTCGATTTTGCTCCTTTCCTCTCTCGCACACTGCTGGGCAGTCATGGACAGGAACTGCTCATCGAAGGCACAAGTGAGCTGCTGTGCTGCTTTTATCACGTACATGTGTTCTCTAAGAAATGTAGACGTTTATATTCAGTGCATTTTAAAGTTCTAAACCCTGACATTTCACCATCAAACAGAGACGTTCCACTGGCAGATCTCTCATCACACCCAGAGAAGTGTGGATGAACGTACTCCTGATCTGAACAAACACTGAAACTCTCACCTTTAGCTTTCGTTGTATTTCAGATCAATAGAACATCTGCTCAGTCTCGTGTAATACAAGTCTTGAACATGTATTAGTTTACAGTAGCTTCATGTTGGTTCAATATGTTCTTCGAGACTCTTTGACCCCTCAAGATGCTGCGGAGAATATTCACGTTAGTAATGTCTGCTGGAGACAGTTCATTATTTAATAAGGCCTTTCTTTTTTAAATTGAGACAAAAAAAAAAACATTTCAGTGCTTGATGTGGGCCAGTAATAACCGATACTGTGCACCGCTATCGTTTTAGAGCACCGTCTCTTCATTTTATGTTCCAGCATCCATGAAAGAGAGAACCATTTCTTGTACATTTGTGATATTATGAATGATGATGCAAAAGCATTTTTCTACTCAGTGGTAGTGGTTGGGTGAAGCCATCCTGACAGAAACGTTACATACGTTTACTCACTCCGTACTAGGAATGTTTTCAAACTCTGATGAAGAAGTGGAGAAACCAGAACATTTCTGCTGCAACTGCCAGAAAAGACACAAAGAAAAACCCACAAATAAAATACGCATAATAATGAGAAGCTTGGAAAAACTTCTGAGTTGCCAGAAGTTACAATCCGCCAAACAGCTCCGAGACAAGCTCCAGACACCTGGAACAAAGTTATCTGGAGCAATGAGAACAAAACTGATCATCATAAATTCTGGGGAGTAACGGAGCAAGGTCACTGATGTTCTGGGGATGTTTAAGCTCCAAAGGCAAAGGAAACCTGGTCAGAATCGATGGAAGATGAAGCAGCATGTTCTCAAAGGATCCTGGAGGAAAATGTGTCTCATCAGCTGGAAGCTGCTCATGGAACGTTTCTGAACATTCTAACACAACAGCGATCCAGAACCCAAGAACAAGTTCCACTCATCATCGGTTCCACCAGAACAAAGAGGAGGTTCTGGAGCGGATCTCAGTCTCCTGGGAAAAAAAAAATTCCATTTGGAATGAACTTTAAGTTTTATTTAAGTAAGCGAGAGTATTGCTCGTTGTTAAGTAATCGGTGAGTGCAGTCAGAGCACTGGGTTTAGGCTACAAGCTTAATGTTTCTGGTGATTCTGAATCTAATCTAAACTAGAAATTGGTTTTTCTCAAGGTCTTGTTTGCATGAAGTCCAGCAGTTCCGTGGTTGAGTTGGTGATGCTGCTGTGTTCTCAGGTGAGCGTTTCATCTATTCCTCCTCATCAAAGTCTTTGCTTCCATTATTCGATTTTTCCTGCTCTGGTAATAAATCCCTCATTACTGGTGTTATCTTCACACCGCCAGACAGATTTTGCTCCGAAGTATCTTTAAATATAGACAGAAGTCTTTAAAAAATGGCTTGGAAGTCCCTCTCGATTCTGCTGAAATGAGTTCAAAGGTCAGGGGGTCTTGACCCAGTGTAACGGCCGTGGTCTTATAGGTGGTCACTGAGGGTAATGCAACATTGATGGCATTTTGGGATCGATCGTGGCCCCCTTGGAGGTCTACAGAGGTTGTTTATTGCAGATATTTCATCATGGAGCTCTGTGTACGTTCCTTGATTTAGAAATTGACCAGATAAGGCCATCGTGATACTCAAATGGTTTGCAGGAGGTCTGTTGATGGAGAGGATGCTATCCTGTGTTTGGAATTTCTAGTTTTTCTAGTTTTGTCTAAAAATCTTCTTTCATAAATGGTTCAACTCCAACGTCACATGGAATTATAGATGGTAAAATACGGTTTACATTTATTTGTTTTTTTAGCAGGCTTTTTTATCCACTTTTAATAATGAGTGCTATGAGCATGGAATTTGGAGTGCTTTTAACAAGAGATGTCATAAGAAATCAGGCCCAATCACAAGATTTCAGACTTTATCATAATTGCGCGTCACCTCCCGATTAGGACTCGGATATATATATATATATATATATATACATACATACATACATACACTGTTGACACTGCTTTTCAAACCGTCTAGTGCAGGGGATAATTTGTAGCCCCTACCTTAATATGAAAGTTTAATGTTAGCGCGGCCCGTGAGTTTGACATGAAGGGAACTTTACAGTGTTTTATGCCGGATCTGAATGAAACTACCAATCATAGAAGA
Organism: Danionella cerebrum; assembly: GCA_007224835.1. NCBI lineage: Eukaryota > Metazoa > Chordata > Actinopteri > Cypriniformes > Danionidae > Danionella > Danionella cerebrum. Next base: position 110,739 of record SRMA01027174.1, on the reverse strand, counting down.
TGAAATGGCTCTCAGGGCGGGCCATCGACTGTGTGAAAGTTACAGCAGCATTGCCATTCTGTGTTTTCTTCCGTGTCTGGCTGGCACCTCGTTTCTGTTGGACATTTGTGGGCGATCGACTACCCACACACGCCCACACACCCCTGAACTTATGCTCACGTTTAAAACACTTAAACATTTCTTTAAAGTTGCTTCTAGCAAAACATTATAAGTATACATATACACACTTATAAATATGAAGTCTCTCTTTCTCTAAAAAAAATCACGTGGTCTTTATGCGGCTGGATATAAGAAAAGTAAGTCGCGTGTCCCTCGATAACAGTCCCCGATTACCTGGACCCTATTCAGGGTTGCACCATTTATTATTGCAATCAGTGTCAGCTAAACACTTGATCAAAACTTCAATCGGACAGTGATGCCAAGTGGAATTATCTATATTTCACAGCCCCAAACATGTCTTTTTCAAAGCACACAGTGAAGAGAAACACTGACTGCGTTAGATCTGAAAGAAATCCATACAAACCCAAAGTGGTTAATTCATTTTTTTTACTAAGGTCAGACTTGTTCTGGGATGTATAACTTATAAATTGGAAATTTCAAAGTTTTAAAACAGATTTTAATGAGCTTTTAAATTAAAATCGAGATCAGATATCAAAATAAAGATGTTGTCAGGGCTGTATAAAGAAAAGAAAGAAAGAAAACATTTTTATACAATGATTATATTGTGGAAAACATGTGGTTCAGCCTTACTCAGATTCTGCCTCTAGCGGCCCCTGGGTTAATTGAGTTTGAGAACCTTTTACAATAGTGTCTGGCTTCAGACTTTCACTGGCACTGACGTCACTCCTACTATTGGACCAGTCCTGACTGGCTCTCTATTGGATGGCACGCAACATGTGACTTCATCTGTTCCTGAAGCACAGTGTGCACACTGAACTTTAAAAAAGTGTGCTGTCAACAGATTAAAATAAATGTTAAAAATAAAGAAATATTGTGCTCTAGTCGTTTCCCTTCTGTAATATGATCTTGCTCCATGTGATTGAAACTGTGGTCCTAAATATTTAAATATAAAGTAAATGATTATTGTACTTGAAACTTTTTCAATTGTTAATCCTATCCTTGTGGATAATTATTACATATTAATTTCTGCATAGAATAATACTGTTCGTACATTACAATACTTGTAGTTCATCAAACACCAGTAGATGGTGATTGAGGTTTACCTGGTTAATCCAATGCTATCCAAATGCCAATTTAGCTGCTATTCAATCATCCGAGAGTGCCAGTCGAGTCACAAGTTACAAGTTACGTGCTTTAGAAGTTAGGCACAGCCAGACCCAAGCCAAGCCAAGCGCTGAAATGAGACACGGCTGGCTTTAGCAGAGCAATGTTCTTCCTCCTCTCTCTGTTTTATGGCAGTTTGGAGCCTGTCTGGTCAAAATTCTCATTACAGATAGAGAGTTATCCCTGAGTTATCACTAGTCAGAATACAAGGAAAACATTGGGAACTGAAACGTAACATATGAAGTTTACTTTCCTGCTCTTTACTTCATCATATTCTCATTGTGTTGACTATTGGTTTATTTTGCACCACATATTTATTTTTACAGCTCTATGTTTGATCTTATAATAGTGTCTAAATGTAATTAAAAAAAATCAATACTTTTGTTCTTTGAATTGAAAAAAGCAGTGGGTGTGGGGACATCTTCCACAAATGTCAGATGGGTTTTATGCAAAGTAAGCGCTGAAGGTATCGGATCTGGACTCCAAATCAAATGACTCTGAGGCAAAACAACATGATCGGGACGCCCCTAGTTACTTTAGATGAATGGTATAACTCAGAGCGTGACGATTGGCAGAGCACACACACACACCAACGAGTCGACCAAGAGCGATCACAAGTTAAAGACTGGCAGCTTTTGCTTGGTTTGTGATGTCACTTGTAGCCAGAAAAAAAAGTCTCTACGTCATTGACAAGTAATCTAAATATAATGAACCCCCTCACATTGTCACATGCCACCAGATTTCTGGAGATGTTCTGATACCAGCACAATCTCTCATACCTCAGATAGAATTAAACCAAATGGAATTATGAGCCTCTGTACTTGAGAGAAAGTACGCTGTGTTTGTGATCGGGGCTAATGGAGGAAGCCATAGGGTGCCCTTAGAGGAGGAGAGCCGCTGGAGTGTGTGATGCTCTGTCACCACGCACACACGCACACACACACGCACTCACACACGCACGCACGCAGACTTGCATTAACTGAGAGCAGCTTCTGAATTTCACTTACAGTCAGTTTTCTTGAGCGAAGAGCATTAGACATTTCACATTAAATGAATACTCAAAGAAGAATAAATTATAGTGATTATATTAAATTGATACGTCACTTTAGTGAGTTATTTCAAGAGTAAGGCCATTCCTATATGCCCTCGATCCAGACCGGGAGACAGGGCTGCATATGTTTGCAGGAGTGAGGAGTGGGGGTCTCTCTCTGGACCTCCAGCAAACAGGGAATAAATGACACACACTGATGCACCTATTTGTCATATATGTCACGCTGTTGTGTAATGCTAATCTAATCAAATGGGGGAGAATTTGAGGTCCGCCTGCCTCCCAGTAAAAAAAAGCCTCGGGCCGATACCTTTTTCTTTGGTGTTGCGTCACAGTCCCTGTGCTGCAGCGAAAGGCCTGCGCTGCTGCTGATTACTTCAATAAATCATCCAGAACAAAATCTCTCCAAGCTGATGCAAATACCATTTTATTGCGTGGGAGGAACGAGGGAAATGGTTTCCTGTTTACCCTTGAGTTCAGCCGCTCTGTTTGTTGTAGGATGAAACGTTAAGATCTTTTTTTTAAAACAAAATGCAAACTAGGAAATGCTTCTGTCGGGTCGCTCTGTGATCAGGTCGGGATGTCCTTGCTCTGGAAGAATTAGGAAAAATCCACGAAATTAACATGATTGAAATGTGCGATTTCTGCTGTCTCTTCATTTTTCTGGCTGTGAGTGGAGCCATTCTAATTAATATCCCTGGTGCAAGATGGAGTGTGTTTGGGGCGAGAGGGCAGAGGTTGGGGTCACCGTCTAGTTTTTAATCACTCAGGATCTGGAAGGTTGTTCTGCTTTTCTAAGCAGCGACACTTAACTGCCTTTTTATTGCATTTCTCTGCAACAAATCATTTTATTCACAACGCCGGATCAATTTTTATCATCATCTATGAGCCTATTTTGGCTAAAGATATTAAAATAATTGCTATACCATGTTTATGTTGGCTAATATTTTAAAAATGATTGGATATAGTTACAAAAATCTAAATACGCACGTTCCATTTAGGGGGGAACAGTATTTTAATTTAACGGTGTTGGAGCTTTCTTTTGCAATGAAATCAGTTCATTTGGTCTTCTCACCATTATTAACCCTCACATTATCTGTGATGTTGTCAGAGTCTCCTTCTCTGTCGACTTTTTCTCATGTTTTTCATTTCTTCCGTATTTTCCTTCTGTCTTGATCATGTGAACAGTTTCCCTGTCACATGATTCCTTATTCCTGGTCTTCCCCATTGCTTTCTTCTGCCCGCTTGGCTTCCTCTTGAGTTCTCATTATACCCCTGGTGTTGTGTGTTCATCCCGTTGTATTTACCGGTAATCCCCCGTCTTTGTTAACCAGTGACTGGATCATTTGTCCATATGATTGTTACACGTGCGTCTGTCTGTCTGTGTAGAGTGTTGTGTAGCTTGTTTTTATTTTTCAGTTTAGTTTAGCTTTCCTTCGATGAAGTAGTTTTATGTTTGTCAGGTTTCCCCTACATCATTTGTTTTGCTTCCTGTGTTTTTGTGCTTATAGAAATAAATTGTGTATCGTCTCTGCTCTTGCGTTTGAGTTCATTCCAGATGGTTGCCTGACAGACTTACAGTGTGCGTGTAATTTTGTTTTTTATTTGCTTCAGATTTAATTTTTGTTGTAATGGGGAGAACTTGTTAAACATAAATTTAACATGTTATTATTTTTTTCTGTGGCCTGTGCACATTTTGCCACATTGGTTTTCCTTTGGTTTAAGTAAATCCCTCGTTAACTTTCAGAAATGCCTCGATCCATCATGGCATAGATTCAACAAAACTCTGGAAACGTTCCTCAGAGAGTTTGGTCTGTATCGACATGAGACCATCACGCAGTTGCTGCAAATTGACGCATACGACATGATGCGTATCTCCCGCTACTCCCGTTAATATTCGAGTACACATCGTCATGTTCAAGAAACCAGTCTGAGACGATTCAAACTTTATGACATGCTGTTTTCCTGCTGGAAGCAGCCTTAGAAGATGGGGACGCTATAGTCATAAAGGGATGGAGATGGCCACCACCACCAGCCTGAACCAGAAGATGGATCCATGCTTTTATGTTATTGATGTCAGATTATAACCCCGTCATACGAATGCTGCAGCAGAAATCGAGACGCATCTGACCAGGCAACGGTCTCCAAACTTCTATTATTTCATGTTCTTAGCTGACACCTGGTGTGGTCTTCTGCTGCTGTAGCTCATCCACCTCAAGGTTTGATGTGTTGTGCGTTTGGAGATGCTCTTCTGCAGCCCTTTGAGTTACTGTTGCTGGAACCAGTCTGATCTGATTTCTCCTCTGATCTCGTCGGCATCAACAAGGCATCTGCTCTCACAGAACTCCCCTCACTGGATGTTTTCTCTTTTTCTGACCATATTTGTAAACCCTAGAGATGGTGATGCATGAAAATCCTAGTAGATCTGCAGTTTCTGAAATACTCAGACCATCCCGTCTGGCAGCAGCAACCATTCCATGGTCAGTCACTTAATTCTGCTTTCTTTCCAATTCTGATGCTCAGTTTGAACGAAATGCATTGAGTTGCAGCTGTATGATTGGCTGTTTAAAAATGTGTGTTCAAGTGCAATTGAACAGGTGTGCCTAATAAAGTGGCCAGTGAGTGTATAGCTTTTTAATGAATAAGGCCATGTTTATTTAGACCAGGGCCAGGAGAGGATGCTGTTGCTGTGTTCATGACACTGATGTGGATGATCTTACAGAATACACATATATTCACTACAGCAACATGTTGGTTATGTAAGGTAGAACAAACAGTTTGTAGCTTAGGATTGCTTTCAAAACATCTCATCCAGTCCACCCAACAGTAGCCTTCTTGATGTTCAGAGCTTGCACCATCATCCGTCTTCAAAACTCCTCGAACAATGAAAAGAAATCACAAACAGACTCTTCAGGAAAGTGTTTAAAGAGGAATGAGTGGGATTATTGTCTTTTCTGACGCTTTTTGCACATTTTAAAGCCTATTTTATATAAAATGCATGATCTATATTCGGCACATTGAACATCTATATTGCCCAGCTGCTCTTCTGATGTTGTTGATGGCCGTGATTGTGAGCAGGGAGTCTGTAACGTACAGTTAACCTGTTAAACAGATGGGCACCTTTGTCAGCCAATGACACGGAGTTCCCCCGGAGCACTTGGCATTTCTTAACCTCTGACCTGTAGGAAGAGGGTGGAGAGTGGTCGGCGGCTCACGGAGTTTAACCCCCTGGAGTCGCCGTGACTCTTGGATCAATATTTGTGAAGAAAGAAATTGATTGATTGACTTTACAGAGGTGGCTTTTCGGATCCGTGGCACTCGCTTCGTGTCAAAATAACACCAGGCTGGATCTGAGAAACAGTAGATAGTTCTGATCCTCAGCGCTGGAGCACCCTCCTGCAATTGCTCAAGGATTATTGTTTAGGGGCTTTCAAAAAAGCCACATGTGTGCTCTGTTTGTTGTACGCAAACAAAATGTGACATGTGTAGGGAACCAAGACTTAAATATGTCGCGTTTTCAAAAATGTCGGCCATTTCTATAAAACCACTAAAAATGGCTACTTTTTCTCTAATCGTACTTCTCCTAGAGACTAGATTTTTACTAGAGTTTATCTCAAAACTCCATCAGTCTTACCTTGAGGCGTATGGGATGTTAAATTGTGAAGCTTCTTTAATTTAAATTCAACATTTCGACTTCAACAGGAAGTTCTTCTAACTCATTAATTTAACGTCTGATCGCCCACAAAATTTGCCAACTACGTTAGCAGTCCAGGTCTGAACACATCTACAATGTTCTTTCTCTCAGTTATAGCGCCACCAGTTGACAACAGTAAATCTTAACATCAAAAAGGTATTTCGTTTTACTAAATTTTGAAATGTGACAAGAATTTTGGCCAAAACAATACCAAAAAATATTTAGACTCATTTACTCAGTCAAAACATGTTTTCCCACACTTTCCCTTTGCAGGGTATTATTTGTGGCAGGGTATATATATATATATATATATATATATATATATATATGGACTCTGCCAGTCTCTCATGGCAGAGTGTGCGTACGAGAGTTCCTGGTTAATCTATGAGGCAATAAGTGAGGCAGACGTTTGAGAGACGAAAGGTTGAAATCATGAAATTCCAATATTTGATCATTTCTGTGTGGCCATGTGCACAAATTATTCTTGATTTAATTTGCAGATAAACTTCCATTTCTTACCAGTAGCTCATGAAGCAAGAACTAAATGGTTAGCAAAGAGCCACTTCACACTTGCAAGATCCTGCCGCGTTTACAGGAAAGCTTCTTTTTCACAAGCATTTTATTCCTGTTTCAAGAAATACTAACAAGTCAAATTTGCTTTCCCCATTGTCAGATTTTTGGCTTGATTAAAGAAGATTTTTTTTCTGTAGTGACCAACAATTGTCTCGTGCCAAGCTCACGAAGCCGCAGAAATATCTACATAGGATGACGAAAAACCCCTGGCGAGTAATGAAACTAAATAGGAAGCAAGACGGGAAGGGACCGAGAGAGAGGAAACGCCGAATAGCGATTGTGTGACGGAACTCAGGTCACATGAAACACACAGAGAAACCATGAAATGGGTGAAAAGGCAGAAAAAGAAAGGCATGAAGATAACAGACTGCGACAAAAGTTCTTCCTCTGTCTTATACATACTTCTTTTAGAAGATGATTGTTTTTTTTATGTAAATTCACACATTTTCAGCTTTGTTTAGATTCCCATTTTTCCAGTGCACCGAAATCCAAAAAGTGAACTGCACGACATGAAACTGTAGAGCAACAGAAACTTTGATTTTCACTGAAGGCCACATGCAGCCCTGCATGCTTTTTTTTCTATGGTGCTGGAAGGGAAATGGAATGTTGTTGAACCTGAGGTTGAGTCTCGCTCTTCTTCCCTGCCTCACAGTCGGACCTGGAGCCCGCTGAGAGGCATAACACATTCGCCAGGTTCAAGCTCCGGCCCAGGCCACGTGTAGGCTTTCCCCCTCTCCATCTTCCTCCCTCCTCCCGCCCAGACAACGAGCCATCGGGGTCTCAGCGCCAGCAGAGAGCATTGCTTTCAGCATTCTTTGAACGCAGGGCTCCGTGGAGGCCTCAAGAAAACACACTAACACCAACTGGCACTTAATTCTGCAGGCGCCCTACCGATGCGAGCTATGCATCCGGAGAGGGGGCTCTTCCTGACAGGAAGTCAGAGGCTACGGCATGGGGAAAGCTTACGACTTGAGCGACTTTTAATTCACTCTCTGACTGCAGTATATTGCCTGGGAATGGGACCATTTTACAACAATGTGATGTTGATTCAGAGTCCGTTCCCTGACTTACACATTTGCGTAGGTTCAGTATCTCAGCTGAATCGTGCGAATCGCTTCATGCTGAATATTTAACGAAGAGTGTTTTTCTCCAGGAAAGCATGAAGATTTACGTTGTCCATCATCATTCCTGTCCTTCTGGATTACTGCAGTCATCGCCTTCGTCCTCAATCTCCATTATACCTTTGTTATAAATGAGCCACCTTTAGGAACGGCTAACCGAGCTCACGGTCGGGAAGCTTCTAATCACATTGGTGTATTTAAGTTCAATCCTCCGCGGTCGTTAAATGTTGTCAGAGTAAATATTTGCTCCCCTTGTAAAGTCTCCTTGAGTAGAGTGTCCTCTGAAACCCAGGCCACGTGCCGTATGGGATTGTGTGTTTGCTTTAGACGAGATAACATCTGTGAACACACACAGGACTTGTAGAGCATTCGGCTTGTCACTTCGGTAAATTAAGCTGCCTGGACTTGCTGTCAGATGCCATATTGATATTACGATGAGTTGACTGAAGTGGATCTGACGGTTTCTGCTCCTCGCAATCGTTGAAGGATGCAGAAAGGAAAATCAGACATGTTTTTTTTTTTTAAGTATCACCAATAATATAAAACTTAAATAAAATACTTTTAATCACCATAGAGCATTTTCAAAATAAACCATACGTTAACTTGAAAAAATGGTCTCCTTTTAAAGGTTTAAAAAATGTTAGTTTTACATAAAATTACATTTCCCTGCCGAAACCTCTTTTTTATATCAACGCTGTTACATTTAACATTGGAAAAGCAAGTACAGGGAATCCCCCGTGAAGCCTCTTCATGTCTGACTCCGCTGTTCTGTTTCATCGTTGGCTTGATAAACAAACGAGTGACTCCTTTAATGAGCAAATCAGAGAGAAAGTGTGAGTTTGGGGCTGATGATTCACAGATGGGGAGAAAACAAGGTCCAGTGCATCATTGTTTACTCTGTTCTGTAGCTGACTCGAGGAAAACCAAATGATTAAATAGGAGTTCTGAAAGTTTCTGGGTGTTTTAATATTTGTTTCATGTAAAACGATCAATTTATCGACCAACTTATTGGTTTCTCTGTTCACAACGGTTTCAATTACCAGCTCACAACGAAATGCTAGTAATTATTTTCGACTAGTTATTCATCTTTTCAGTGCCAACTCAAACTGAGAACCTCCATAGAACCTTCACACTTATGACCACACCTGTGGAGGTTACCAGTCTGTGCTAATCAATGTGCAAAAGTATTTGGAGGTGTTCAAGATTTACTTTGATGGCATTTGTCTTCACTTTTATTCTCATTTCAATAGAAATGGTAACGGAATTGTGTTGCATTGGTTTGGTGGTGTTAAAAAAAAGACATAAGTGCATAAAAGGAATATTAAAAAGCTTGAATAAGTTACTGGATGAAAAGTTTAAAAGGATGATACAATAGATGTAAAAATAAACCGCAGCCATTTAGGCACAACATGATTAATTTAAATTCTTTTCCCAGCATTATTCTGGAATGATGCAGTAGTTGATGTACGCCCGATAGATAAATAGATAACTTACTGCAGCAGTTCTTTGATATACGAGCACATTTGCTCATTCCAGTCATGCATCATGTAGCCCATACGGTGTGAGGGAAAAAGAAGAAAGGAATGAAATTCATGTAAAATTGACAGTAAATGAGAAAAGACAACAAAGATTGGAAAGACAAGATAGAGAAATGAGGGTTTGTCATTTTTTTATGACACCCATGATAGCTCCCTAGCAACCAAACATTTTACGCTAGTATCAAAATTTGGTTGGATTGGTTAATTTAATTTAATTGAACTCATTTTGACATGGGGAACATTTCATGTCGCTGACCTCCATAGCAATTAATTCAGCGGATCTCCATCTCAGCTTGGGCAAATGCAGGAAACCTGGGGTTGGTTTATTTCACTCATTGTGACGATGAGTCAACATCAAACTTTAGCCGTCTAGATAATTTTCACACACACACACACACTTATGTAATAAGCTCTGCTGTAAGTTTCCTGGGTCTTATTTTTGTAGTTTTATTGTTTAGTTGTTAGTGTATTTTTTGTTTATACGCGTTCCATGCTGCCGAGGGTGCTTTCTCCAGGTCCTTTAACTCTAGAAACGCCCTTCCGTCGATCAAAGCTCAACAGTAGCCACTTTTCCACCATAAATCGCCTTATGCTCTGTGGACAAGCCGTAACATAAACTTCTGCTTCTCGTTATGATCTGAAGCCGCTCTCTTCCGTGTGACAGATAATTTTTTTGTTTCATCCAAGCCTCAATCCCACAGTCTGCAGAAAACAAACAAATTCTTGTGATTATAACTGATGGTTGGGAAACATGAGAACGGCTTGTTTATTTTCAGTGACTGAATCCAAGAGCCGTGCACATTCTCCTGCACGTCTGCATCGCTTCAGTCGTGCTGTAGGTTGAGCACACTTGCCTTCTCCTCATCAGCAGTGATTAGGAATGCTGTGCCGCACTCATTATCTTTGCTGAATGAAACCAAAGAATGCCTCATTGAGAGACTTCTGTTGGGTTCTTTGAAATAAATTAAAAATCAAAGCAATCTTTAAAGTCTGGAGGAAAAGGAGGAAACGTACTGCAGTTTAGGGGTTTCTGAAGGAACCCTCTATTGCCTAAAGATTTCCGTTGTCGATCTTTAAATGCAGATTACACCTCAGTCTAAATCCACTCGTCATTCATGTAGTCTCTTGTCGTGAAAAATAAGCAATTCGCATCTCGTTCTATTTGAGTTTGACGGTTACCAGGAAGTTTGTGCATCTTAAATATTTGTTTAACAGATTTTAGTAGCAGGCTTTTTATTGACGTCGACATTTAAATCTGTGTTTAGTAGTTTCTTTTTTTATTTAATGCTTTTGTTTGTGTCAGTTAAGGGATCAAATATATTTACGTTCTTGCAGTTGGCAGACAAACCACAGGAAAGCAAGCTATTATTGCTTTTTTAATGACTTGAAGTGACTTAAAAAAAGGACTTGCCCTTTCTTAACTTGGTCCCATCTGCCGTTGTTTAATCTGACGTGAGTCGAGCGTTTGCACCGGTCGGTGGCAGCTGAACTCTTCTGGAATGTTTTCCCATAAGATTTTAAAGTGTTTTTACATGAAGTTTTGACCATTCTTAGGAACACATTTCAGCTCAGACATTGATTGTGGATCGCTATTAGCGATGTGCGAATCGATCGATTTCGTTTACTGAAAGAATTATATCCGATTGACACAATCCGTTAAACCGGTTTTTGTGGTTGTTGCTCTTGTAGATTTGTTTAATTATCTGCGTACAATTTACAAAAAATGTTTTATCTCGAGGTGTTAACTGCCGTATGCCGTGCAAGCAAATTTTTGAGGTAATCAAAATGAAAAGTGTGAAATATGTTCTGCACCGGATCATTTTACAGAAAGTGTAGAACCGTAACTAGTCACAAGCCTCTCCATTCCCTGGCCTCCACACCATCAGACTGGTGATTTCTGCAGTGGGTTTAATAGTCAATTGGCAAGCGACTGTTGTCGATTTATCAGATTGCGCATCCCTGATGACGATCAACATGTGTGACTCACAGTCATCTCTCTTCTATCGAGTTTCAGGAAACCAAAACCAGCTCATCCAGCGCTTTCTGGATCTCCATTTGTGCTTTGGTGCTTAGAATCCATAAATTGTTCCCACACAGTCGTTGGCATGCAATTGCCACAAAAACGTTTTTCACTTGGACTCTTCTTGAAGAACAACCCTACACCAGAAAGTGGACGCGGGTGATGCGTGCGGGAGAGTTCGAACTACTCTCAGGGCTCCTGTAAAATGTAAATATTATTATTTGTTTTACTATATTTGAACGCTCTACTCCACAAAATGAACAACGATGGTTAAAATTAAGTAGAAACAATTGACGGGTACAAGACGTCTGAAAGCATGACGCAGATGGAACGCTTAACACTACTGATGTTAGTTTCTTATTAAAGAAAGGAACATACAAAACATCTTTAGCGCTGGAGCACCAAAGCTGTGTAGAACCCTATTGTAATTGCTCTGAGCATTATTGTTTTGTGGCTTTTTTGAGACCCTAGTGGTGCTTGAAAAGTCACCAAATTACGTACAAGTTCTGGATGAAAAAGTGGTTGTGGCATAATGGCTCTATAGCGCCACCTTTCAGCTTGTGTTGTGCTCTCAGTTTGTCATTCCTGAATGAAATGTGACACACGTGTAGGGGACTAAGACTTAAATATGTAAATATGATTAAAATGGTTTGCATTTCCAAAGTCAAGAGGAAGTTGGCTATTCCTCAAAAATGGCCACTTTACTTTAACAAACTCCTCCTAGAGGTTTTATCTATCTGTCTCCAAACTCCATCAGTCATATCTTAAAGCATATGGGATGTTAAATTGCAAAGCTTTTTTGAGTAGGTTAAACGATGCGTGCACAGCGGCCGTCAAAATTTTTTACCATCTTTCAGTAATCTGTTAATAACTCAGTCATGCAATGTTTGATCAGGTTCAAATTAGCCAAGTGTGTGTCACATGGCCGGCGGAGTGAAGCCAAACCGCGCATTGATTGCCACCCAATACAAGTCTATGGGAAAAAGCTGAACTTTAAATGTTATTTTCACACAAACAGTTTTAAGGATTTTCAAAAGTTATCTATACAGTGAACAAAGTTTTTCTTGGCTCAAGTTTTTTTTTTTAAGTTTAGTTTACAATGGTAAAATTTTCTCCTAAAAAACTAGGCGGGGTCTTTTGATTGAGAGCTACACAGAACAGAGCTGCATAGAGTAGTGGATGGAACAAGGGTAAACTGTGCGTTTGAGGGAGACAAAGATGTTGTTTATGATAAATATTGTGTTTCTATAGGTATAAATGGTGCAGTCCTCATCTAAAGGAGACCAACTTATTCTAAAGCAGTCATTTTTTTCTGCTCTAAAACATTTGCAATGTGAGAATGCAAGGAGTATGTGTGGTTAATTGAGATCGGCCAAGCCTCTTCATGTTTTGGAATGAATTAAACCATAAAAAAATCATATTATAATTACAATCGTTATTACACTAAATTTGTACAGTGGTAAACCCTCTTGAGTTAAGCACGGCTTGTTTTAACCACTGTTGCTAATTTGTAACATTTGAAAAAAGTTTAGCGATTAATGACAATTCTTTTGACAAAACTTTTTCAGGTGTTTCTGGTGACATTGTTTGCTCTGTCTGCTGCTCTAAACCCGCGATGTTTAATAATGTTTAAATCAAATTCAAAGGCATTATTTTTGTTCTTTGTGCTGAAAATAATCAGTGGAAGGCAGGCACGTGTTTAGTCACCTGAGGTTTTTGTAAATTGTCACATGGGTTTTATGCAAATTAGGTTATGTAATTGAGGAGTCGGCAACACTGGTTTTAATAAATAATTTCAAGATAGTAAAACATTTATCAGATGATCCGTTTAGTTACTTACTGAGAAAAAAACAAGCACATTTTCTTTAGCCGAACTTGAAAGAAATATTGAATTTTAAAGTAAATACCACACTTTTTCTTTTTTCATTATTTATTTATTTTTATTTTTTTACCACACTTTTTCTATTTAAATTAGATTACAAATGTGTAGCAAATTCAGAGTTATGTCAATGTAACCATTACTAATATTACTTGAAATATAAAGAACCGTGACGTATCTATTACAGAAACATTAGCCAAAATACTTTACCACACTCACAATTTTCTAGTTGAGTAATTGCCTGTAATGATGCGTCCCCTGAACACGGGGCTGTGAGACGAGATGGAACTTGCTCGGTTCTAAATGTTTTGAATCTTTGTGAGTTTAATTGTTGTGATGCAAGTTCCGGAGAGCTTCTGATGTCCCTAGCTAATGTCGAGCACTGTCTGGAGACTGTAGGTGATGAGGAGATGATTGGATCAGTGTGAGTCGCTGCAGTAATAACAGGACACGGTTGCAGAAGGTCAGGGTCAGAGTTGAAAGGTCATAAATGGATGCCTGTATCCTCTCATCAGGTCAAAATGAAAACAGTATTAGATACCATAAAACCGTATCAGAGTTCTATCAGGATGACTGGTTGAAATCCAATAACCGTTACAGTCCTGTCCCCAATGCGCCGTTTAGATCGTTAAAGCTGTTTGATTGGGGTCATTGCCTTCTTTAATTAAAGAATAATGCTTTTCACTCACCAATCGAAGATTCATTTATCTTTGTCCTGAAAATGTATCTGTTTGATCCCAACACAAGATCCTACCAAACACACAGGCGGCAGTCAGCTCAAAACAAAGGACCCATCCTCCCCTTTGTTCAAAATGGTTGTTGTTTTTGACGATGATTTGCTTTATGGTTAAATGTAATTTGTGTAAAATCAACAGATACTACTAAAAATCAAAAAAGGAGACTTGGGTCTCAAAGTATACGCAGGTTTTTGTGGAGATGTCGCGGGTATCTTTTTATGTTTTTTGAGCCATGGTTACTTTAACTCATGGAGGTAACCATGCTCACCTTTGATTGTGTGCAGTGCTGACAATTCTCAGAATTATACATTTCAAAGAATCTGTGGCAAAATGCTGTTTAAAGGACTTTGTAAAAAAAAAAAAAGTATTTTCAGTTTTGTTGTGATTATGGTTTTTATTTGCTTAGTCTATGTTTTCAGCAATTACTTTGGCATTTGTTTCATACATTTTTCCAATATTACGATATAAACATACATAGATACATAGATAGACAGCAGCTTTCTGTCATGGGAGTGTTTTAAGGGGACTGGCTATGTGCTAATCTTTTGCACACCATTTGCATTACACGGCAAGAGAGTTTATTTGCCCTTTTTAAAAACCATTACAATGGTAATAATGTTGGATGGATTTTGAAGAGAGATTTGATCTGCTTGGTCGATTTGCCCTTGATGCACAGATTCCACTAATGATCAACCAGCTCATTCAACTTCCTGTGCCTTTGTAACTACAAAAGGTCATATTTTAAATTCCACTGGGGAATCCTTTGACAAAAGTTTTTAAACAAGAGCTACAATCATCTTTTTTTGTCTAAATGTATCTTTGAAGTTCTTTTGAAATGTAAAAACAAAATATCCTTCAGATTTTGGTGGAAGCGTGTGCAGATTTCCATAGATAAAAATGTATTGATGTAAAGCTTGCTTTATAAACTTCAGAAATGTAAACAGGAAGTAAAGTAGTATCCAGACTCTTTTACCTTTATTTTCTTTCACTTTATCGTTGCGTTAAGGTGAAATATTTCCCTTTTAATGAGTGCATACACTTCCCTGGTTAAGGAACGTTTATGACCCTGGGGTTACACTCGGGATCAAGTGTAAATCATTGTGATTACGACATTAAAACCTGTGCAATGCACCTCAGCCCAGAAGCTCTCTCTGCTGGCTGAATTAAATGAGACATCAGGGTTGAATGCTTCACTCTCTCTATGGAAGGAGCCCCCGAGAATACATGAGGGTCTTGTTATTATTCTTCTTCAGACGATCAGAGAAAAGTGTTGAAAGGTTGGAGCAGCTGTGAAGAAAAGCTCTTTTGCCCAATAGCTATTAACCATCACTGCGAGCCGTGTGCTCGGGAGTTGTTTAGACAAACACCTTCTACAGAAACTAGAGACCAGTTCAAATTTGTGAGTGATTTAATGCAACACAGATATGTGTCTATTGTCTTGTGTTGGCAAATACAGTGCCCAGAATAAACGAGTACGCCTTCAGTTTCGTAATAAGAGATAATCAACTACAAAATACTCCCTCAAATGTGGGCAAGCAAGATTTGTTATTATAAAGTGATTTTACTGAGGAATTCATTCAAGCCCAAGTCGCTAAAATGTGCGCACCCCAAATATAGTCTCAAGAGAAAAGCCATACTAAACCATTCTACTGAACAGAAGACTCTGACGGTTTTCATCTAAGAGGAGTCCAGCACACGGGGGACTAGAAAACAGCATCACTTGAAAGCCCCTCCAATAAACAAGAAAAGCCCCTCCCATTTCATGGCTCCCCATGGAAAAGAAATATCACAAAATCTGGGAAAGGAAATAATTTCTTTACACAAAAAGTGGGGGCCACAAGATCAGCTTTACATAGCTTCAGATTTCAGTGACAAAGATGAACGTGAAGCATCTTACAGAGCGGCCACTGCATCATGGCTTCATGTAATAAACGATGTTCTGCTCATCGATGGAGATGGAGAAGATGTAGGAAAAGCACTTTTTTCTTGTATTGATTTTAATGTGATTAGAATTATATTGATAATGTTTACGGCATTATGACATTCTGAACTTACAGTAAATGGTCAGAGAAATGAGCTCAACCCTCTCGTAAAGAGTCTCTTCCTTCTCTTCACAGGAGTGGCAGAATTCCATCCAGAAGAACGCTGGCTTGGCCTTCATTGAGCTGGTGAACGAGGGCAGGTAATTATCAAATCCAATCCTCTGACCCATGTTCGCTTCCCTCTCGTTATCTTTGTGGGCTACGGTGTCGCGTCCGCTGCGTTCAGACTCTTGTGAGGAAATCAATGTAATGTGGAAAGGGGATCAACAGTGTGACCTGGAGTTCAAAGCATCTGTCAATACCTCGGCTTGTTCCCGCGGGTTCTCATGTGCTTCAGAGGGAAGCAGAGCCTTCGCTTCTCTTCCACCTCATGGGAAATCCTTCCAATTTCTTTGCTGATTTCAGACGGCTTTATGTCTCCTCTGTTGGATTCTTGAAGTCAGACTCCCTTTGGGAAGAAGAATCTGTTTTCAATTTCCAGCTCTTGGATCTTTCGCCGAGCTCTGATTTCTCTGTTAGTGATGGGAATTCATGCTGATGCTCAGGGTCCAGCTGATGAGTGCCCCACAAATACTAATGAACTTAGGGAAGCACCTCTGACTCTAGCGGCTGTATTTCACTCGCACGCTTTTCTTTTTCAAATATTAAAAGTATATCGATTACATTATTGTTAATTTTAAAGGTCTCACCAAAACAAACCATATCATATGTGAAAAGATGATGTGTATTTTGAGTTGTTTCATACATTCCAAAGCTTTAAAATCAGTTTAGGTTTGAAGAAACCCAATAGAGCTGCTACTCGTGATGTTTGTCTTTTGTTTAATTAACCAATTGATCAGATTTGTATCATATCACTGCTTTTACAATGAACACAGACTTCTCTATTTCACAGATATCTGTAAAACGCTTTGACTCATGTAAAACTCATCACGCAGTGTTTTGAACTTGGAGATTTAATAATGTTTTTTAAAATTAGACTCACAGTGTCTAGTTTCTCATCAGAATCAAACAAAAAGTCTTTTCTGTTGTCGCCACTTTTTACACAATGGTGGAGGCTCTCAGTTTCAACTGTGAGGAACATTATTCGGAATTGGAAGACCAGACACTCTAGCTAAGACCTGAAGTGGCAGAATAAGAAAAATCTCAGATAATCAGAGGTTTCGGATGGTAAGAACAGTCACGAACAACCCACAGACCAGCTCTAAACCCCTACAGCATCATCTTTCTGCAGATGGCGGCACTGTGCGTCACCGAAGCTGCTTGGATGAGTGATGCGGAACAAGATTTCTCTCTGCACACGGCACAAACGGTGTCTCTTGAGGTTTCATGAGCTGTGGACTCATGAAATTAAAATAGGGGGGGGGGAAATACACAGCATTGCAAAGAAAAACACCTGCTTCCTGCAGTAAAACCCTAACTCTGAAGATGTTTCCATCATGTTAAGGGCCGCATGGATTCCGATCAATATCAAGAGATTCTGAAGAACAATGTCCAGGAATCAGTGACAAAGTTAGGGCTGGATCTTTCAGCAGGACCTAAACAGAAGAAGACAAGGGGCATGACTTCGAAACTTTGAGTGTTAGCACAGCTTTTGGCCAAAACAATGTAGAAAATATCAGTCGTTTCATTCTTTGCTGCTAATTTTTTTGCTAGTCTGTGCAAAACGTATAGTTTTCCAATTGTTATGTGGTACAGTGAACATGTTTAATTTGTTCATAAAATTGAGAAGATCCACTAAAGCCGAGTTGGGAAGTAATGGGCAGCTTGAGAGAGTGGCTTGTGTTATTGATGGCAGTTGGGGTGAGAGGGGTGGGTGAGGGTCAGTGCGGAGTCCCTGGCACGTCCGCTCCCCCACTGTACAGCGCTGACACTTCAGGCTCCAGTTTCAGCGCTCCACCCTCCGTATGTTATTCTTCCACTTTGCAGAGGCCTGAGCCTCCTGACCCGCTGAGAGACTCCTCTGCCTCCCAGGGGGGAGTGTTTTATTAGGCCACGACTTGTTCTGTGCACATATCTGCCCCAGGGTGCAAATATGCTGTTTCAAGATCAGGTTCCTGGCTGTCTTTGCTAACCTAGAGCATCATACACACACAGAACAATGCGGATTCACAAACAGGAAGCGGAGAAAGAGCTTTTAATGCAGGGTGAAAATCAGCAGCAGCGAGAGCAGGATAGAACTGATCTCTGATCAGAGTCTGCGTTCTGGTGGCTCTGATGTTTACTCAGGAGTTGTTGTAACGTGAGCTTGAGTGAGACTGACCCTCTACACAACCCCTGCGTCCGTGTCTTGTTCGTTTTGTATGGTTGACAAATCAATGGCTGGTTGTTTTAATGCCGTGCTATAAATGGTTTTCTGCCTGTTTTACAAGGTAATGTTAAGTTGGTTTAACATGCTTTTGACAACTGTGTTATTAAATCAGTAAAATTGATTTCACAGTTTATCCCAGAGATGTTTAGATACACTGCAAAAAAACTCACTCTTGAACAAGAAAAAAAAAAAAACTCTTCCTAGATCAAGCCAAAAAATCAGCCAATGGTTCGAGCATGTTTGACTCTGCAAGATTTCTTGAAAATAGCAAAAATGTGTAGCTGACAACAAATGCTGAAGGATCTTAACCTCTTAAGCCCGAGAGTCCCCGGTACCGGGGACTTGCCCCCTTGTGCGTTACATTTTCACTCATAGCTCACTAACCCTGAGAATAACCCACACATATTAAATACTGTTGTGTTCAGCGGAAACTCCTCTAAAAACGTATCTAATTCAATTTCATATCCGTTAACCACAGCTCGAACGCCATGCAAATAAACAACAACATGTCCGGAGTATAATTCATGACCACGTTTTTGTTTATGTGCGATATGTATCCACAATATAAACGGAAACACCAAAACCATTACATTAAATAAAAGCTAACAACCAGCTGAATCCAGTGATATGCAACTCATTTACATTGCATGAAGTATTTCAGAGCAGGGAGCGAAAGTTCCACGAAAAAACGCCAGCGAAAACCAAGCAAGCATGTAAATCTTGTCTTACCTTTGCCGTTTTTTCAACAAAAAGTTATTTCCATAGCGATAAAAGTCCGTTTGTTGTTATGTCCGGTCGATAGCTTCGCGCAAACGCCATTTTGGATTATTTCTGTAGCTCTGTGGCGTCATTACGTCACCAAATATGGAATGACTCCCGTGCGTAAGAGGTGGTCTCTCCACGCTGCGCGTCGTGTGATTCGTCGGCGATCCCGTCAGTCTCAAAATGGTTGAGCTGATTGGTTTCCATAGAATCAGAGCTTTCCAGTCGATATATAGATCTCCCGGATTGGACAGATGGTCGGGGGGTAGGGACAAGCAGAAGCTCGACGTCGAAAGCGTTTGTGAATGAAAGGTTCCCAAAAGCGCAGCAAGATGGCGTAAATGAGCTTCTACCCCCCTTTTACAGTGTTTCTTTAGGAGTTTTTTTTGCTGAAATCATGTCCCATAAGCAAGAAAAGAAGACTCTGAACGTAGCTGAAGCTTTGGACAAGATTTTTTCCATATTTCAATTATTGTGCCAAATTGTGCCAAACTGTGCCAACATGGATTACGCCTGAACTTTGTTCAATCAAAACCTTTACAGAATATTAGTTTCTTGTAGTATGAACACCAAACTTGCTACAGATGTTCTTGACATGTAGTGGTTACAATTGATTGTGTTTATTTACTTCGTTATAAGTAAAATAAGGAGATATTGGAGGAAACATGTGTTTTTTTTTTTTTTCGTAGTTCATTTTTTGGCCATTCCAACATCAATTACTCTTACCCAGTGTTCTTGACTGTCAAATTAACTCATCCACACCTCTCCCCCAGAACCTATCTTCATTTTGATACCAAGATTTGCAGTTTAGACCTTGTAAAAGCTGAGAAATGCCTTAAAAAGTAAAAGTATAGGATTTTCGGAAAATAGGCCTCAGGGCTTAAGAGGTTAAAAAAAGGGTCGGTGGAGAAATTCAGTAACAATACAGTTTGCTATTATTCAATATTAATAACATTTTGGGGAAAACTGCATTTGCTGTGCCTAATTTTAGAAAAATAATGTGCAGAATAAATAAAATATGTGCAATTTTTAAGAATAAATTGAAGTGTATCACATACACAGTCACAAGAGATTCTTGTGACTGTCAGAATATTGCACAGAATAAAAAAAAGTTTGTTTCTGGATATCACTTTGGCTTTGTGGATAATTCTTACCACATTAAATTTGCTTTCCCCTTTTTTGTTTGATCAGAGGAGATTTTAACTAAATGTAAGCTTTTTTTTGTTGAGAGATGTTTTTTATCAGAACTTAAGATTGATTTCTTAAAATCAGATGTTGGTAATGTTCTTGAAGTAAGAAACCGTTGAGTCAAAATATCTTCTTTTAAGGTTCTAGCAGAATCAAAATTTTGTTTTACAAAATTTCTTAATTCAAGCAATAAATGACCTTCAGCATCTCATGTTTTTTCAAGTAAGCTAAATATTCTATAGCAGGTATTCGACAAGCAAAAAAAACCCCCAAAAAAACGTATATACTTGGTCCAATTAGAGTCGTGTGTTTGTTCAAAAACTTTTGTCTTAGAGTTCTCAAAGTGTGGTTGTACTTCTGCATAAACGCTCAACTACTGAGAGTCGAGAACCCTGCCTTTATCGTCCGTCTCACTCTCTCTCTTGACTGCGGTCCCCCTGTTGATGACCCCCGTTCTATACCCTATGTCTAAACAAGAGAATTCTTCTTTAAATAAGAAAATCAAGATTTTTTTTCATTTACGCTTTTTTTCATCTTTAGATTCCCTTTTTTGCATTGTGCTAGACAGAAAAAAAGGCTAGAAGTCCTTACAGTTGCTACATTTGCAGCTAGTCACTAGAAGTCGCTAATGCTTGCTTGTTCTCAACGAAGATGTGCAGATCAGATCATTTTATGACAAATGCATTTTTTGTCATTTTAATATCGTGTTTGTGGAATCATTGTCAGATATTCGGTCACAGATGCTCTCTTGGAAAGCTTTTCAGACCCAGTCATGGCGTGTGAGGTTTGAACTCTTTACATGGATGTCTATGTGATGTGCAGATTGCTGAGCCACACCATGAAGGACCATCTGGTGCGTGTAGCTAATGAGGCCGAGTTCATTCTGAGCCGCCAGCGAGCAGAGGACATCCAAAAGCATGCAGAGTTTGAGGTGAGCAGCGTCTCCTTCCACGCACACGCTACACATGCTCCTGGGCCGTATCCTGACTTTTATACGGTGCTGCTGTTTGATTTGTTAAATAAGACAAAGACTGCAGGTTTTTCTGGCGAGAGAGTATTGTTGTGTGCGCTCGTTCACTTTACATACCACATTCAACCCCATCTTTCCTGAGTGTGAGGTTATCGACGTATTTTAACCCTATAATATCAAGAAGAGTCAGGAGTGGAGACGGCACTGTGTTTGTGAGCGCCTCTCTGCTTCTCTTTCACAGGAGGCATGTCTGTCTGCAATGAAACAAGCAGCGTATACAGTTGTGCTCATAAGTTTACACATCCAGCCAAAATTCTTGATTTCTCTGACGTTTTTCAGAAATTATCAACGATAACACAAAAGCATTTGTTCTGCTCATAGTTAGTGATTTGGTGAAGCCATTTATAGTCCAACAACTGTCTTTTTAAATCATAGTGGTAACAGGAACGTTTCTATTGACCCTGATCAAAAGTTGATCACACTCCGGTGACTTTGGCCTGATAACAAACACAAAAATTCCCACAGAAGGGTTCGAGCGGCTGCTGAAGGGAACCATCCTCACCTCGACCTGTTTACTTGGAATCAGTGTTTGTGCAGAAAAGCTTTCTGAGTTTCTGGCTCCTGATCGACCCTTGCCTCTTTCATCTAGTGATGCTCCAACATTTCTAAATTCTGAGCGACGGGAAAACAAAAGAGCGTCAAAGGATCTACGGGAAAAGGGGGTTGAACTGTAGGAAAACAGGAAAGGGATATAAAAGATCTCGAAGGAACTGGGCATTTGTTCAAACTCTGATAAAGAAGTGGAGAGTGAGGGATTCTGTTGTAAGCTGAATAAAGCTGAAAGTATACGTTTGGTTCAAAGAGCACAAAAAAGAGACGCTTGGAGAAAAATGGGTTCCATGGTTGAGTTTCCAGAAGAAAGCCATTACCACGCGAATGCCACAAAGCAGCTGCTTACAGTCCGAGCTGCTTACTCCTGGAACAAAGGAGCGATGAGATCAAAACTGAACCTGTGGCCACAAACATAAACTCTACATTTCGAGAGGATTGGAGCACTATCCCGACGGTGAAGCACGGAGGCGGGTCACTGATGTTCTGGGGATGTTAGAGCTCCAAAGACACAGGAAACCTGGTGAGAATCGATGGAAGATGAATGGCGCATTTTCTCAAAGAATCCTGGAGGAAAATGTGCCCCATCACCCGGAAGCTGCTCACAGGACGTTACTGAACACCACAACGATCCAGAACCACAAAACCACGAGTGTGTGAAATATCATTTTGTGTGTTTTTATTCGTATTTTCTGAAAAATGGCCAAGAAATTAAAATGGACCAGGATATGAAGTCTTATGAGCTCAGCTGTAAATGTGTCATGGCTGCATCCACCTTTCATTTTGGACAATATAAGAAAGCAGCAAGGCTTGGAGGTCAAAACAACTGAATAAGCCTCATCCGATGCTGTTCTTGGGTTGAGCCTGCAGTCTGGACTGCAACAAATCCAATATTTGGACCTGCGCCCTGATCTATTCAAATGCAATGCTGATGCACATCCAATGGTTTAGGCAACAGTGTCATTTTTGTGACCTGTTTTACATTTTCACTTGATATGTTTCAGGGTTCGTTTACAACGCAAATCAGCTGTTGTAAGATCCGCTGAAATCATTAAGACACGCTGAGGTGATTTAAATAAAGGCAATTTTGTCTGTCGAGACCGAGAAGCTGCCAATGTGTGGGAGAACAAATGTTTTCTTTTCAAACACAACTTATATGAAAGATGATTTTTAACTTTGGCTACGTTTGGCATGTATCTTACCAAAACATAGCAGCACAGTTGATTTATGCCTTATTGCACAGCCATGGGGCATTCCTGCACCGCTGCTCCGCCAGACTCACACATATCATCTCTTTTATCGCTGCACACTTTCTTTTTCATTACTCCCATCATTCTCCATTTCTGTCTACCTGCTTCGTTTTTCTCCGCGATTCCCCTTGGACTCATACTCTGCCTGCTGTGCTGCTTCTTGGCGATTCAGCAGCGAGGGCAATATACCATTGTTCATTGTTTTGCATCCAGTCCTCGATGTCTTCCACGTTCTGATGTACAGGCCAAGACTTGGGCTGCAGCTACTTTCCATAATCCAATCATTTAATAATTTATTTAAAAATGACTGCTTGTGCAATGAACACAATATTTAAATCTAAATTAAGATATTAACCATCATATGCAAATTTTATTTATGCATAAAACTGGAATATCGCATTGTTGTGATTTTTCTTTTCCTTTCTTTCTTTTTATTTTATGTATATATTTTCATTATTCATTTCAATTTATGTATCCTATTTTATATAATTTGAGAGTATTAAATAGTCTTTAAGCAAAAAATACACTACCCAAAATGCATTTGTTAGAGGTGTGGTCTATAAATTACAGGCCCCATTTCCTGTTGGCCTTCCCCTTTTCCCTTTGTGAGGCTTTGGGTTTGCTGGAACCCCAGACATGTTCTGTGTTTTTCCATTTAGGATGTGTAAACATCCTACATCCTGTATTCTCCATCTTACATCTGGTATCCTGTTCCATCTTATTGAGAATAAACTCATCGATTCATCATCTGCCATCTTGTGCAGTGTCTGCATTGAACTTCTGGGCCTCTACTTGGGCTATGCTGCTAGCATCTCGAGATCTGCAGATTTGATGTGTTTTGACCAGACACAGTCATTAAATTTCTATACATCCAACGATCTGTGGATATTTTAACATCATATATCCAGCCCATGTGAAATATTTGTGAAATAAGTACCGTTTCCGTCCAACGAGTCCTAGAGAACAAAATAGTCACTTCCCAATGAACGGCCCAATGAAAAATAAAAAAAAAGGGAAAAAGTTGCCGTGTTAGAAGGCTTTTTTGGCATGAAATAACTCCCTTGGGTCTTAGAACATGCAGACGAAACATATACGCAGTCATGTGATCTTGCTTTTGGAGACGGCTCTTTGCGAACGCAGCCGGTCGAGGGGACATGATGATCCCCAACCACTTTGGTGACAGACTTTGGCGAAGGACTTTTAGAACGACCAGAACAACATTGTGAAATTTTATGCCGCCCAAGTTCTGACCGAAAAACGCTTTGGATTTTATTTAGTAAATGTGTTTCCATTTAATTATCAAATTCCATTTGACACGGCCTAAATATAGTGCATAATGGTGGATAATAATCTGTTTTGTCTGATCTTCACAGTTGGATCCTGTCCCTTTTAAGAGATTTCACCTTTACGAGTCACTCATATTAGATATCTCTGAGAACGTTCCCATGCATGTGTAGTTGACCGATAGAAGGACAGGTTGGTGCAGTTACTCTCCTTAGAGAAAGAGAGAGAGAGATCTCTGAGTCACACTTGAAAGTATTTCCGATCAGAAAGAACAGGAGTGTCGAAAACTGAAGCAATAATTGTTGGAGCTCCCCATCAGCTTCCTTTCTCTTTCATTCTCTTACGTATTTACTACCCTGGGAGTTACATTTCTCTACTGCAGAAACTCTCGCATTACTATAGCACTCCTTATCTGGATCCCTGGAAATATCATTAATAAAATATTTTTAGAATAGTGCTGCCAGCATCCTGATGAGAGTGTGACCACATCACACCCATTCTGAAACCTCTTCACCGGATTCCAGTCCAGCTTTTCATTAAAATCACATGCTTTTCACTCTCACTTCTGTTTGATTTATTTTTAATATCATTTACTAAAACTATGATTAAATGTTTTATCCATCAAAGTAAATGTATGAAGTTCAGAATATTTTCTAGTGTCTAGTTCTCCTTTCCTAAAATGCCCTGGATACCAGGGATGCCACCATACACCATACTGACCCCCCCCCCCCCCACGTCTCTTTCAAATCTTGTAAGGGCATCTAAAAGTAAAGATGTTTTTAAAAAAAGAGATTAAAACATTCGTGCCCTTGCTCCTGATATTTACATTTTTAGCTTTGGCTTTTTTACATGCATTCTGGTAAGGTGTGGTATATAAATGTTTTGCCAATAGTTAAGCCACAAGCCACTGGAGAGTGAAAGGAGATCAAGAAGGTAAAGTGCTCAAAGGTGCTTTATTTGGTGCTGAGGTGCCATCAATAAATGAATAAAATACAAAGATACATCAACAACAAATCAATCAAGAAAATCAAAGATGCTTGATTGCAAAACCTTTACTATAGGCTACCTCGCTGCCTTTTCAATACCAGGACAAGAATTCAGGGAGTTTTCCATTTCACATGCATTAAAGATCGTCATAGACTTCATCTCTCCTGTCTGTTCTGGTCTCTTTGGAGCTCCTCTCTCCGCTGGTTTCTCCTCTTCAGTAAAGCTCTGCCTCAGCTTATTTCTCTGAAGGCCTCTACAAACTGATCCAAATTGAGTCGGATGCAGGGTGCTCTTCCTCTGGGTCGAGGAAATACTGATGCAATGACGCTCCCTGTCTGAAGATGGTGTTTTCCCATCACCTCCCAAATCCAAGGCAAAAGCGGGCCACTAAGAAAATGTGATTTCTCTCTTAAACGTGAAAGTCAAATTATGTTTTAATGAATGGCTTCACCCAAACACCAACTAAAAAAATAGTCGTGGTATGTAAACAACTGTAGCTCATGAAGTGTTTGAAAATGGAGTTTGATTAAAAACAGCATCTATGCTATGTAGTTGTATTGGACGCATGTCGAGAGGTGTTTACCTGATCCAAAGAAGCAGACGTGTTTGTTTTGCTTTATCTTGTGCTCGTATTTATGTGGAATATGACAAATCTAATCACATTTAATCCTCTATCCCACGGGGTCTTCAGGAGGAAAAGACGCTGGTTCTCTTTCATATGAAGCACTCATTGCAACAGTATTCTCATGTTGGCAACACGGGCATTTCAGCGGTAAATCCTAACTCGACTCAGACCTCAGCATGTGCCCTGTAGAGATGACAAAAGCTAACGGTATTGGTTGAATATTTCCTGCTTAAACAAGCTTCTTTACCACATGGTGACATTTAGAGGGAACCTCGGAACACCCTTCCCCATCATTCGCACTGCCCCAAATTCTCAGTGCTGGCCGAAATCTCCCAGACGCTCATTTGAAGACAGAAGCTCTCTGGGGATACGCTTAGCTTTCCTTTCTCACTCTAATTGGCCCCTCTGGTCCGATTCTTTCTGCTTTTCCAGCCTCACTTACCGCATGCTGGAGAACACAATATTCTCCCTGAATATTCTGCTAAGTGTTACAAAAATCCACACTGCTGCAGTGTGAGCCGTATTTGTTAAAGAACAGAAATGCGTTGAGATTAGAGAAGATTACGATCAGCATTTGCTGCATCAGTCCATTTAACCAGGGCCACAATCTGAAGGGCATTGTGTGCTCACACATGAGGGGAAATATTATTGTTCATCATTGTTCTGAACCCAAATGTTGCTTGTGTGCTACGTGGAACCCAGTGATTCAGAGCAGAACTCAAAACTTTTGAGACAGAAACAAACACAATGAACAAAACGCGTTGTTTGATGTCATTTTTAAAATCAAATTATCTCTGAGAGAAAATACCATTTGTAATAAAGCTTTCAGGAAAGTCTCCTGTACATGAAGCACATGGGAACGTTATACACTGCACACCATTGATTGCATATGCATTTGTCTTCATACTAAAAACCAAAATTGCACAAATCTTTTTGCTTAATATCAATACATTTTGAAACACACAAAGCTTCACCAGTTAAAATGCTCTCGCCTCGTTTCAATGACTCTTTTCTGAAGAGCTGGCCAGATGTTCTGATGCAGGAATGTGCGGAAGCACAGCCAGAGCTCTAATGCCACTGTGAGACTCGTACCCGGCTGCTTGGTTTTTGTTTATGCATACGATCCACAGATTGTTGGGCAGAATGAGTTTATGGAACACCACCATTTTCAAACATGCATGAAAACAATGCTGCGTTTCTGTGTGGACGAGTTTGTAAAATAACCTGGTACATCTGATTTGTTCGTGAGTTCTCCCTGGTAAGGGCGTTTATATTGGTATTAAACTTAATTTGCAATATATCTCCACATTTGAGTTCTTCTACACACGTCTGCTAAGGGAGAATATCACAAATGTTCTCATATCTTATAGAAGTGTACCTTACATGAAGTATCTCTCGGAAGCCTCTAGAACTCTGGTCTATGATGTAAACATGGCATTTGTAAGATTCATGAACTTTTGCAAATCACAAGCTATTGTGCTCTTTAAAGCTGGTGGCTTAGATGGGGTCTGCAGCGCGTCTTATTCTAAACCTTTGTAGTTCATGCTCGTGCATTTTTCGGATTTCAGTCGTTTGGAATTTTACAGAACAGAATATTTTTCTTGCTCTGTCTTGCGTTGTTTGCTGAATAGTGAAACGAGAAACAAAACACGTGAAGTTATTATCACGATGCATGGAGTTTCGGGTTTGAGTGCTCTCTCTCTCTCTGCAGCAGGGCTCTCTTCGCTGTCGGTTTCCGTTACGCCATGGTTCGTCACTCAAGACTAAAGTCAGGGGCGCTCCGTGAGGAAAACCATACATTGTTGTGCTCCAGTGACCCAAACTCCACTTTAATAAGAGGAACTGTTATTGAGCTGACAGATAGCTGGGGATCTTCTGAAGGAGAGGATTGGTTTCATGTTCAGTAATTTGTAGAAAGAAGTGGGGCGTGCTCGTATGATCCTGGTAAACGGACCACCGTTTGCTACGGCCATTATTTCCTTCTGAAAAGTAGTTTGTTTAGGTGTGGCCTGTGCTTAAACTCTGAGATTGAGTACAAATATTGCTGTCTGGATTGAATTGTTAAAAAAGGTTTCACTGCAAGATCCTGCAGTGTTCTCAAGTCTCCATCTCAGCAGTTAGATGTAGCTGCTCCACTGTGACCCCTGAGAAGCAGTGCACTCTGATAAGTGCTGCGCTGATATTGCTCTATTGATTTTCCTCCGTTCCGGCCTTGCCGTCTTCTCTGAGCCACTGGTTTCATTTTGCAAGACCACAATAAAAATAACGGGCCAGTGAAAGATGCCCCCAGGGGATCGGACGGCATCTCCTTTCTCAAGAGCAGGATTTCGAGGCTTGAGGGAACACAAGAATTTTGAGAACTAAATTTCACGTTTTTGTGTCATCATGGGTCGCTATCGATGAACCCATATACTTAAGCTATTGTCTGTAGTCAGATAGGTAATATCGATGTAATGTCCCTCCCTGCCTGAAGATGGCGTCTGTGGTGCAACAGATGATCTCACAGGAAAGAAGAAGATGACGACAGAGAAGAAACCAAAGAACACAAAGGAAAAATCTTTTTCTGTTGGTGCTGATCACAGGGAGCTTCATTGACAGAAATGTTGAGAAAAGAGGATTTGTGGAGCACAGTTTCTTTCCAGTTTCCTGTGCATGGTCATCAAAAGAGCCTCAGCTTTCATTGGCCGTTCTCTTTTTTTTTTTGTTGGCACCACTCAAATGTGTGAGCTCCCATTGGCACCCATGGTTTTAAAATTATTTTTAATTGTAAAATCATCTTGTATTTATGGCCTCTGCAAAACTTTTCCTCCGTTCCTCCAACAGTCATGCTTTCAACACGCCCCCTGCTGAACAACCGTCACCTGTCAGTCTGAATTCAGCAAAAACGAACACAGAGCGGCAAACAAGATGGTGACACACGACGTTCGCCAGGATTGTTGGAATAATAAAATACACTGGAGTTTATCAAATGTGGAACTGGAAAAAAATGTGCCTCCCGTTGGAGTTTGGTGGCATCCCTGGTATGCAGGGAATTTTAGGAAAGGAGAACTAAACACTAGAAAATATTCTGAACTTCATACATTTACTTTTGATGGATAATACATTTAATCATTGTTTTGGTAAATAATATTAAAAATAAATCAAAACTAACAAATTGTTTTCCATAAAAATCACAAACAAATGTTGTGAAAATCTGCAATAGAAAGTCAAACAAAGCGTTTATGAATCGGAATATCACTGCCGCGTGAGCTTTAGAGTATACGCTCATCGGTGACTCTGTGCTGCTGACGTGATTCTGTCTCTCGTCCAGCTTTAGAGAGAACACTGCTTTACAAATCAGGTTTTTGTGCAATAATCAATGGAATGCTTCAGTAAAAATGTTAAATTCTCCAGTAATCGTAGTTCAGCAAATCTGGAAATGCTCCTGGCATGTCGAACCCCTCAGGGTGGCAGCATGTATGGCATGGAGGTGGACCTGTTATACTAGCTCTGGCATAATCCTTGAAATGATTAGGAATGAGGATGCCTCAGGTGACCACAATGCCCCTCTGTTTATTAAAGTCATGGTTTTAATCTTCATAAAGGAAGAATAACCAGGAAACTTCTAACCCAGTGGCTCTTATTGCCCGGATTCTGTCAAAGAAAGGGTACAGATGAAACTCTGAAACTCTGTTTCATGGGATGACCCAAACGGTCATCCCATGAAACTGTCAACTTTATGATAATTGAAGCTGCAAGCAGTGATGAAAGGGCTCGAGCACCTCTTGCGACATCGCCTCTGGGTGGCCAGTTTGTTGCACTACAACCAATCACTATTTAGGATATGTATTCAAGCAAGAATTGTTCAAGTTACTGTAAGGTACAAACAAATTAATTAATGAAAACCACGTCTTTAGTCATCATGACCCCCAGGCGGCGATAGTGAGTGTAAATATTTTCAGGTATTGTTTCGGCCAAGATTGTCACATATGTCAAAGTTGGTAAAAAAAACAGCACTTCATCATGTTATTTGCTGTAATTCCTGTGGCCAGCTGGTGGCGCTATAGACGAGAGTGTATGTGTTCATACATAAACTCTTACCATAGTTGGTATATTTGCGATCGGTCAGACATTGTATGGCGGAAGTTAAAACAACTTCCTCTTTATGGCGAAATTTCGATGCGCGTACACAGTTTAACGAAGTCAAAAAAGCTTCGCAATTTAACAATCCTGCTTCAAGGTGAAACAATTGAAATTCCTAAGACCACCAAGCACAAACTGTTCACAGATGCCAAAAAACCTTTAGAGGAGACTGCTAGAGTTTGGTGATCACATAGAGTTCCCCCCCCCCCCCCAAAAAAAAATAAAAAAATAAAAATCTGAAAACCTGACTCGCTGTTGGTGGACATTTTGTTGGTGTTGGTTCCTAACATAAGTGTTCCAGATTTCAAATATCCACTTCAAACACATAGATAAGTTCTGAAAGTTTCAAAACGTCAAAATTTCAAGCTTTGAAGGCTTGAAAAAAAAAAACTCCCTGATGCCTTTAGACTGATGCCTCTAGACCAGGGGTGCTCACACTTTTTCAGCTTGCGAGCTACTACTTTTTTTAAAATGACCAAGTCAAAGTGATCTACCCGCTACAAAAGTGTAAAACATCAATCAACAAACAATTATTTTCAACTTTATTGAGAATTGACAAAACACACGTAATAATTAATTATTTACATTTTTTGTAATAACCTGAGTTTAATTTGATGACTTTCACTGAAGTGAATCAGACAGGGACGGACAGTCCGGACAGTAGCTGCTGACAGCCAGCCTCAAGCACTCTTCCAAATGTTCATCAGTCATCGTGGAACGCTATTTGGATTCAATGATTAATTGGTCCAGCTCCTTCACTCATTTTGGTGACCATAAACTCAAATTTGATTAGCTTAGCTTTAGCTTTTGTCTCAATTTTGACAAAAAGAGTGTTGTAGTAGGTTAATCATTAGAACAGTTGTGTGT
Organism: Danionella cerebrum; assembly: GCA_007224835.1. Lineage (NCBI taxonomy): Eukaryota > Metazoa > Chordata > Actinopteri > Cypriniformes > Danionidae > Danionella > Danionella cerebrum. Next base: position 79,831 of record SRMA01027174.1, on the reverse strand, counting down.
GACCTGAATTGATGGTAATAGAGGTATTTTTATGGGAGCAATTGAGCTTTGATCAAAATAATCAAGAATAAAAATGATGCTGTAATAAATGTTTACATTTTTTATTGAAAAAATAGTACAAGTCGTGCAGTACAATATACAGGTGAGGAGTGGCGTGTTGCTTGATTTTGGTTGTAATAGAGTTATTTAGAATGAAGTTATGAATCATATTCTGGGTAAAACATATTTTGGATCTGGTCATTTGCAGACGGTCCCTAAGCGATTCCATGTCAGCGGGTTGCTCATAGACGGTAATGTGTTTCTGCGAATGAAACTTGTTTTGATAAAAAACGTTTTGTAGTTTGTCCGCTACATAACACAGATTAAAAATAGATATTATTTGTTTACTAAGAACATTCTGGTCTCGAGCTATGGAGCAGAGAAAACCGAATCCGTGAATCTGCAGATAACTTTACTGAACTGTGACGGGATGGATGATCGCCTGATAATGTTTCAATTTCACACCGCGATCGACCGGTAGCACCTCCGCGATCGACGTAATGAGCACCCCTCCTTTAGACTGATGGAGTTTAGACTGATGCCTTTAGACTGATGGAGTTTGGAGGCGAACAGATAAAATCTTTAAAGAGGAGAATCTTTTAAGTATGATAAGCAAAAAGGGTCTTTTTGAGAGATATTTGGGAAATAGACGACTTCTTGATGTTTTGGGAAATGTTAGTCTTGGTCCCCTACACATGTGTGCCGAATTTAATTTGAGTACGACACACTGAGAGCACGACATAAGCTGAAGTGTGTTAGGTGGCGCTATAGAGCTATTTTACCACACCTACTTTTCGATCCACAATTGGCCCTCACAAAGAGCTTTTGTGTCTTTTGCTTTTGGTTCCTATTGCTGAGCACAGGGGACAGCTTGGAGCCTCCACTTTACTCCATGTGCTGGACTGGGGCAGCACATCGTAAGCTGCTACAAACAGGAAGGTGATGCTGATTCATTTCCTAGCTTAAGAGCAAAGGCCCAAAATCAGCAGGGGACCAAATCTCTGCACCCATTCGAGGCCAAACTTTTGGTTCAAGAATACAATGAGTCAACAATTCCCAGAACACTTCTGTTGAGTCCATAATCCCAAGCTTTCTCCACATCTGGGAATGTTCTATATGGAGAATCCGAGGAAGCTCATCACCTGGACTTTCTCTTGGTCTGCTTCCAGTACGTGGTTAACCCACCAAAACATTAAGCCAGGGTATGTTATATATATATATATATATGAGGGTAATTTATTGTGATTTCTTACAATTTGGTGGAACAATCCCCAATCTCAGCCTGTCCCCTATTGATTTGAATGTTCAAATAAATTCACACAGCTTCTGATCTTAAAGAAAAGTATTGATCAGCGCTTTTTTTTCAGTTATTGAGGAAATCAAAAAATGTATTTATGTTTTTCAGTCAAGGTTCAAAAGAAATGATGGTGGCTACTAGTGATTTAAGCAGCTTTTATTAACCGGATGGATAGCATATGCCTTGTACACTCTAACCCCCCCCCCCTCCGACACTTCCACTCTCATCCATCCGCTCTGGGATTGAGTTATCTTTACCTCTTGAGAGTGAGATTACAGGGACAGCGGGGTCTCGACTGAAGCAGAGATAACTGCTGGAAATCCAATTATCTTTTAGTGTTCCCTTTCTAATAGAATCCCTAATACAGAAAAGATTTTTCCGGTAACAACTGTATAATGGCAGCCGATACCTGTGCGAGGGAAAAGAAAGGGTAGATTTAGAGGGAGAGGAGGACTTCCTCTTTTAATGAGAGCCTTCCTTTATTAGAAATGAAATGTGGAGGATGCTGGGGCACAAGGCCAGATCTCTGGGATCTGATAGAACAAGGTTGTTGTTCGCTCTTGATCTTTTGTGTTCTCTCTCACTTGATCTCGAGTTGATTGAGTGTAATTGAGTTGACTCTAGGCTAAAGTGTGTGTGTGATGGGGCACTTCATTACGGTTTGTTTCTCTGCTCCTTTTAGAAGAGACGAGAAGTTAATGATCATTTGTGAAGAAATACTTGTGTTATTCTTGCGCTAAACAAAAGCTTCTATAACTGATGTCTGCTCGGAGATTCAGTAAGGATACCTGTGTGCCCTTTGATAAGTCAGCATCTCTCCTTCATATTCTTTCTTTCTTCTCTTTTTAATAACTCCCTCGGTGAGGTGATGGAGCGGGTCATTGTACAGCATCTCATTCTCAACAAAACCCTTCCATACGGGGCTGCTGCTTCTTATCGCTACCATTGGATGGATACTCCATATCAGTGTTTTTCAACCTGTTTGTGTCAAGGCACACATTTTTCAAAGAATACACATCCTGCGGCGCACCACCAGAAAGAAAAGTGGTTCTCGTTAAAGTGTCTTCAACAGGAGTCAAATAAACACCAGTATTGTACAGTCGTTCATAATTTTACTAGCTCAGCGTGAGACTGTGATTGGACCAGATTGATTTAGACCAGTGTGGTGTCATGACCCGACACAGATGGGCAGAGATTTAAAAGTTTTAATGGGTTGAACTCAAGCGCTGGGGCAGCAGATTTCATTTCATTTCATTCCATTTAATAAACCACAAAGAGCAAAACAGAAACCTCCCTGGATCAGGAAAACACTGGCAGACACTAAGGACAAGCAGAGAACTAAAAACACGAAATAAAACAACGGAAGCTCAGCGCCAGTACTTGGATAAACAAAGAATAATCTTGCGCATAAATCACAAATGGCACTGGAAAACAGTAGTAGATGGGCACTCACTCAATGTTAACAGCACACAATAATCTCACAAAGACCTTTACACAAAGAGAACAATTCTAAGACGGGAACGGGGATCAAATAAAGTTTCCAGGAAGGGGAAGTTTTTTGTAAGTGTTGGTCCCTTAAATTTGAAATGTCCTACAAACACAGTTTGAAATACAAAACAGCACAAAACATGATATTCAATGTTGCCATAAGGTGGCGGTATAACTGACACTGTAGGGTGCTACATAGATTTGTTCAGAGTTTCCAAACTCGCCTGGTAAATCCTAACACGATCGAACATTGCATGGATGAGTTAATAACACGAGTTATTATTATGAGTTATTCAACAAACTTCCTGACATGTTTAGACCGTCGGAAGCCGCTTTTCAGATTTCTTTTCACAAAAAATTGATTTACGATTTAAATCGTTTTTTAATCCCTATTTAAAATCAATCTGCAGATAAGAATTTTTAAAACACACAATAACTTAGGGCTTGTATTAACATTAAAATAACATGGAACGTATCTGTTTTATTTGGAGATCCCTTATTTATGATTTCGTGGTAAACACACGCTTAATGTTCGTGTCACTGCAGACCGACGTCTATCCGTGTGGGGAGCAAGATCTCGAGTCGCTTTGTTAAAACTGCTGCTTTCACTCGCTGTGTATCTTTATATGAGGCAAACACGAGGGCCAGAAGGTGAGTCGCATCGTACAGAAGCGGCACAGCGTTTGCATATTACGTTAAAGGTAAAATCTATTTTCATTCAAGCACATCGATGTTCACCAGAGTCGAGTTAATCGATAAAATCGACTTATCGTACAGCCCTACTCTGAGTAATTACAATAAGTGTTCGAAGCCCTAACAATAAACTGCCCAGTACAAGGTGTTGCCATTACTGGTTGAGTAATTCATTTATTGCTTTTGAAAACAGCTGTTTTCATCTGAATAATGCACGTAGCATTGTAGAAAAATATTTTTCTTTTCATGATTGCCAATCATTCGAATCTTTGTGCATTTGCTCTCTGTTGCAGTAGTGCAAACATTATCGTGCATTCACATTCATCCACACCTGCTCCTCGCCGCCTGCTGGCAGACAACTTCATTTTTCACTTCGCACACGACTCCTTCATTTGACTATTTTTCACCTCAAAGGACAGTTAATTCCTATGATTTTTCACACCGTGTGACCTTGGAGTCATCTGGCAGTGGCTCGAATGGAGTAATGGAACCAAAGAAATGCCTTTTTTGGGGAGGGGATAAGAGATGAAGAATCTGCCATCCACGCATTGTGACTAGCCCATTAAAAGCTCCAGATGAAAAAGAGAAGAGAGAAGCCAGGGGTACCTTGATAAGTTGTTGTACTTGTGTTAACCTTGATGGTCACTGAGAATCGAGAAAAGGGGGGTGGCAACATTTTTTTCCTGCTCCATCTATCGCCGAGGGAACAAGGGAAATCAATAGAGAGAGGCGTTGGCTGACAGCGGTATCGCTCTAGAATTGAAGTACCTGTCAGCCTCTGTCACTCGCTGACTTTTGTTCGCTATTGTACTTTTAAGCCGTCATTTTTCTCAGTTGTCACTTTTCACTTTCCGTTCTTGCTTTTACATGAATTCCCCTGGCTGCAATTTCATCACAGCGTCTCCAAGTTCAGGATATAAAACATTGGGTCAAAAGATCAAGTGCAAGCGAAAGGTCTTGGATGCGATGTGCCGAGTGCAGTTCCTCTGAATGCTGCACGTAGACTCCTCTCTCTGCTTGCATTCGCTGAGATGCTGCAAGGACGGAGGTATCAGCAGGACAGTTTCCATGTTTAAATGAAGCCCAGAGGGAGGGAGGGATGGATGCATGGGGCAGGAGAGGAAGGTGATGATGATGCTGCAGTGTATTTCCCGTCCGCAGAGTATGAATCCAGTCGTTTTACAAGATCCCTTCTGTTGCCGCGGCTCGGCGTCAGCTAAAATATCACGTTCTGCTGTGTTCCCATGTCTGCTGGTTTTTATTTGTAAAAACTTTTTATCTCTAGACCCCACGTGAGCCTTGTATTTTTCTTTTTTTAAGTTGGTATTTCATTGAAACTTTTGAACTGATGATGAAAATCAACCTAACTTAGCTAAATAACGATCATAAAATAACATGCCAATTAAAAGAAAATAACTGAAACGGTTTTGTGTGTTTACGAAACGAAAACGAAGAAAGCGGCAGAGCCTTATATGGGATTTCTGTAAATACGAAGCAAGAGCTTTAACCATTTTCCATGGGAAGTCTCGAAGTAAATTTATGGAGCTCGAACGCTAATGCTAATACCAAGAATCATGCTAACGAAGCATATTTTGGCAAGCCGTTTTAAAATTGAATTTTCGGTCCGTACTAGTAACTTTACTCTTGACTCTTTATAACTCCGTGTACAGATATCCTGATTGTTTATTTGTAATGTACTTTATAGAACTCTATAAATGAGTTTGGACCAGTCACAATTGTAATTCGTAATATTTGTAATTGCTTGAGTTTATTGTTTTTGATGTTCTTGTTGTGCCCAATATGCAGATTACGAGATCGAGAGAGGGAGAGAGAGTGACATTGAGAATGAAAGGTCTATTTTATCTCATGGAAGAATTTGCACATGTATATGCACCTCTGGTTATTGTAGAATTGTGTAGGAGCAGAAAGCATAAAGTGATGCTGATGCTGATAGAATTGCAGTGAGTGAAACAGTAACAACATCTCTTTTTTTACAGTGGAGTCTGGGTGGGTACACTAGGGTGGGTTCTTTCAGAGTTATTCCTTCCTTCATGACTTCTAAAGCACATTATAAACTCAGAATTGATGATTGTATTGGACTGCTGTTGGGTTTCAAAACTTGTTTTGTGGAAATTGTTGTTTATTATAATGTTCACTTTCAAAAAAAAATAATCTATTAAAGCGGTCTTGACCTTGTTTTATTTATAATAATTTGTTGTTCACACTGATCTAATTGTACAGGAAATGAGATTCTTTTTTCTCAAAGTTTCTATTTTTAATTAAAATCACATTTTGTAGCCCAGGCTTATTCCGGAAATGAGTTGAGATTTAATCCAGAAAACTTTGTAACTACTCCCCAGTTACTCATCTGTTGGTTACTGATTTGCATATTCATGAAAAGTTACTGTTTGACGGTGAACGTTGAGAAGTAAGGGAGATTAAAGAGATTCATTACGAGCAACTTTAATGCTGAGCGATCACCCTCTCATAACGCAACATCAATAGACGCTGTAATGGCGTTTGGAGGAAACGTTATACAACCTTTACCTCTATGAGCCAGAATCTGATCTGAAAATTTTGGTGTTTCTCTCTGTTTGACTTCAGCCGCGTTTGTTTCCGAATATCACAAAAGAAGGTGTTGCTTTGTGGATAGAAACATTAGTGTGCAATATGGGTTTGTGCTACACGAGTGTATAAAAAGTTCTCTATAGATTCATAAATACATAGATTATAGTAGGTAGATCATTTGAAGAGTTTGAAGAAACAATGCCGACTGTCTTCTGCAGAAAAGTTTTGAAAGGTTTTATAATTATTACTATTCCACGAACACGGAACAGAATTTGTTTCTTTTCCAATTGATCTTTGTCGATCAGTGGTCCAGCGGAGACTTCCCAAAGTCACCGAGAGGTCGAAAGGAGACACTGCAGGACATGGCTCAGCGGTTCAAAGGAGTGAGTCCAATATCTGCGAGTGGGTTCAGACGCTGTTTAACCGATCTGTTCTGGAACCAGCCACTTTTTCAATATCAAAAATAAAAAAAAGATTGTAATGCCTCAAATTTAAAGAGTTTTGTGAAAAAAGAGCCATGAATTTATCGCATTTAGGGAAAATAATTACTTATTTTTTAATTACTTATTTTTTAATTACTTATATAAACACATTTTCTCAAATTCATCAAAATGGAGCTATGGCAGTTTGGAAAAAAAAACAAACTCTTAATTTGGGCATTTTATAAGTCACTCACAAGCTAAACAAGTTTGTGCACCCCTTGCTCCTCTGCACACTGCACTTGTCTTTAGTTGTCTTTATATTTCAGTAGATTTTTTTTCGATGATCTGCTATTTTCAGCATGTTTCAGCCTGTGGACACTACGGCAACTTTTTTACGCGTAATATAATGCTCTTAGGCGTAGTTCATGGAGGCAAACGAGTGCTGACCCTGTCTGATTCAGTTGCCTAGAACACAGAACAACTGGAGTTGTGGGTGATTACTCTGTCCAAAGTCATAAACGCATCGCTTTCAGGACTTTCCTTCAGCCTCCGTGGCTTCAGCTGCTCTCTGGCTGCAGATTACATTTCCCACTTAAACAGACTGCCAAACATCTGCAAGAACCTCCTAATTAAGTTCACGTTGTGGTGTTTCCGTAAGTCGAATGATGTCACTTCAGAATTACAGGCCGAACGCGATGAAGGCATCGGCGCAGTGCGCTTCACCTGAATATTTCCTCCCGTTCCGCTTGTATGTTCAGCTGCAAGGAAGCCATTTGTCAGGAAGTTCATGAAAATTACCGAGCTTATTATGGAGCTCAGGGACTCTGTGCCGTTGACACTAGTTGACAAACTGCCTGTTTATACCGAAGTGTTTGAACTCATGACATCTAATTAATAATGTGTTAAGCACTCATCGAAGAGAGCGATGTCTTTCAGAATCTCAGAACATCCTTTTTTTCAATAGATTTGGAACAAACTATTTATTCTGATCAAAAATGGCCGTGTGTTTCTGTTCTTTTTGCTGATGCTTCACATCTTTGCTCTTTCTCTCAACCAATTTCCAATGTGACCTTCAATGTTGGACAGAGACTAATCAAATTTTTCTTACTGTTATTTTATTCCGGCTCTTTTCTTATGGCAGATTTCCAAACTGGTTACCGTTTGGACATTAGCCCCTTACCTTTAATCTCTCTTTTATTTCCCTGCGCTAGTCTCCTGGCGTTTAGGTCACTGCAGAGTTAAGAACAGCAAAATGAGACACAGATTGATAATTAGGAGAGGGAAGCCCCCCTAATGTGATTTATCTCTATGGATTTTCTGTCATACATGACGAGTCGATCCTCAAATTGGAGAGGAGGGCCCATTAGAAGGCACTTTGGAGCATTTACGGCTAACTTTACAAAGGCATCCACCGCTGCACCAGACCTCTGCCTTTTACCGTGTTTGTTGTCTGAGTCTGCTGCTCTCCAAAGCTAATTTAATTTAGGGCTATAACACACAATGGATGAAGCCGAGGGAATTGCATTAAAACGGGGCTTTAGTGGTTGCTGTAACCTTTCCGCTTGATTGCTGTTTGCTAGACGTTGCATCAGAATCTGATAAGAGGCACAAAGCAAAGTAAAGAACATGTTTCATTCCTTTTTTCTGAGCTTAATTTGCTACAGCGCTTTTTTTGCCCATCTCTTGATGTTATTGGTTCACTTTTTTATTTTCTTTGGGGTTTTGGTGCACAGAGAAGAACCACATTTGCCTGTGTTTCATTGGAATGTTTTCTTTGCAAGGTGTTTGGTTAAAGAATTACACTTTTGGTTCAAAGGATTTGTTGATAACAAATTCTGACAGAGAAAAATGCCTCCTTGTGCATTCTGGGTAGTTTCTTCATTTTTCTGGAGTAGCCCTGAGGCATTAGCGCATACATGTCCAGTGTTATTAATCACTGTGACAATGGGCTGGAAATGACCCAGAGTTCCATTTGCTTCCTGTGTCTACTGATTTACTGCTTGCACACAAGCATCACCACACACGCTCCAATTGATGCCAAATCTTTGTTTGCTACACCTGGCCCGGCAGCAGGAGACCGTGCTAGTTTTCAAAGCATCCAATGAAAAAGCAGGTTTTTCTATTGCATTGTTCGTTATGTTGTAACATTTAAATTTGTTGTTATGAAAAAATATATATTTGAAATGAGTAAGTTTTGTAAGAACATCAATCATTAAATAAAAGGGGTGTAACTGACCTTTCGATACGATATGCATCACAATATAAAAAAAAACAAAAAAAACAATAAAAGGCTCAGTTTGTTTGAGTTTGTGCCTTCTCTCCTGTCTTTTTCCTCTCTGTCTCCACGTTCTGTGCATGTCCGTTTCTCACATGTGCGTTTGTTTCTCCTCTCCACCGGTCTCCTGTTCTCCTCTCTATACTCTTGTATAAAGTGTTTCGACACGGGATCAGACTGCTCTATACCTCTCCCACGCTCCGTGTTTCTGTGTTGTTCGCTTCTAAGAACTCCTGCTGTGCTGGAGCTACGGTTTCACTTCAGATGTCCTCTTTAGCAAACCTAGCTTGCTAGATTCTTTACTTGTACCTTTTAACTTATCTCTCAGCTCTTCTGAGCGGAAATCCTCTACATATAATTGTTTTTGTTTTTTTTTACTTTGCCAATCGCCTAATCAATCGATTAAAAAAATGTACAGAGAAACCAACAACATGATTAAGAGGCTCAGAACAAAGCTCTCCAACACACTCTCGCTCAGTTTTAGCTAAATATCTTTAGGCAGGACAAAGGGAAAATTGGTCCCAGGGAAGGAGGGAACAATTATAGAGGAAAGATGATTAAGGTTTATTACACGTATGCCTCAAAATCCACAATGAGCAGCCAGGAACAGCAAGATGTGCTAAAAAAAGTGTCTTAATGATACAAAAAAATACATTACTTGTATTAGATTCTTTGATACACAGTTTATACTCTATTCTAAACAAATGCTGGTGTAGGGAGGAGCTGCTTTTGTTTTCTCTTGATTGAACTTTAATAAATAACCATTTTTTTACTCTCCTGGTCTCAAAGAGAATTCAAAGAAAGTGTAATCCTCAAATCCACTTTAACCAACTTGCTGCTAAAAAATCTGGCAGAAGAAACACAAACTCATCCAGAAAAAGTGTCTCGTATTAAAAAGTTTGCCATTGTTTGAACGTAAGTGATGAATCATGATTGGACATGGAATTATAACGACTGACCACCGTTGTATTCTTCTGTTTGCAGTCGCAATCCGCTCAGTATTCCGCTGAGAAACGTGATGAGGAGAAGATGTGCGATCACCTAATCAGAGCAGCAAAGTACCGCGACCATGTGACGTCCACCCAGCTCATCCAGAAGATTGTAAACATCCTCACGGACAAACACGGTGCATGGGGCTGCTCTGCCTTCAGGTACAAGCTCGGGTCAATTACTTGCTAAAAATGCTAATAATTGAACTGTAAAGTTTTGTGTTTATTCGTCATGTAACTAGTTCTGATCAGCCCAAGCACGAGGAAGACTTCAGTCATGGTGGTTATCTTTTTACTCAGCTTTCCATCTCATTATAATCATGTGATCGCCACCATGGCTGAACCTAAACCAGTCCTTTACCTGTTTCATATCAACCAAAAACTTCCACAAGAGAGTTCTGCGAAATCTTTTCTACCTTGCTTTGGTTTATTTTTCCACCTAATGCCTTGGTAACAATATTCAAATTACTCACATAAAGTCTAATGCACAAATTACCCTTATTTTATTTTATTTTTTAGCCATTTTGCCTTTATTTGGAATGAACAGGACCGTATCATGACAGGAAGAGAAGTGTGTAGAGAGAGGGGTAAAGATGGGAAATTGGGATTCGAACCCCCATGTCTAGTGCATCATTCCCTATACCAGCGGACCGCACCAACAGTTTGCTATTTTTTTACTCAATAAGAAACGAACAAGAATTCCTTTTCCTCTAACGTTTGAAATTCTGATTGAATTCTATAGAACCCTACGCAATGTATAGAATACCTCATGGTTTTTGACAAAGGGTGGAAGGTACTTTTTTCATGTGGATGTTATTCTAGTCGTTTTTCTTGGCATTCTACATTTTTCCTGGCTTCTTTCCAGAATGACCGGTGATGTTAACACCAAGTGAACTTATTGCTCAACGTGAATTTGAAAGACTTTTTGTAAGAATTCATCACGGCACTGTCCGATGCAACAGCCATCTTTCCATCCAAAGATGCAAATTAGATGTATGCACAAAACTGGAATATCGCATCAAATATTTACGAACAAAGCACCTTTTCCATCCAACGAGTCCAAGAGAACAAGAGTCCATCACTTTCTGATAAAGTGTCACCAAATATCAAAAGAAAATGGAAGGAGCTGCGTTAGAAGACGTTTTTTTCAATAATAATAACTTACTTGCAGTCGTTGTTCTGGGACATGATGATCCCGAACCACTTGGATGACAGACTTTTAGAACGACCAAAACAACTCTTCAGATGTTGTGCAATAAAATCACTCCATTACTGCCGCCCATCGCGCTGCTGTTCGACAGAAAACGTACTGTGCTGCATAACTTGCTACATGTGCTGATTACTTGCACATCTTTGGATTTATTCAGTAAATGTGAATCCATTGTGGTTTATGCACATTTTTTCTTAATGGATAAAAAGTAAAAAAAATGCTCGTAAAAATAGAAATTCTTTCGCCATGAGAGCACCTCCACGAAATCTCCCTGGATGCCTGAGAAGAATCCTACTGATATCCACGACACAGCAGCGGAACATTGTACCGACAATACGACAGTTTCTGGTTAAACTCAGTCACTGTAAAAGGCGGCCGTTACACACTTTACCGGCAGTCGATCGTGATAAGAATGTGTAAAATATCACTAATATTTCACTTTATGGTTGATTTTTTTTAAGCATTCTATAGAATGCAGTATTGCCCCGTTTAACAGTGGCACTTTGTGAAGTAGTGAGAGATGGACTGGACTGAGAGATTCTCTGGTGCCACAGGGTCTAAACACTTACACAAAAGACAGGGCCATCACTATTCACACACATTACATTTAAATGTTAGGAGCATCGCTAACCTACAGCTAGAGACTAAAGGTGCTAAAGGTTATGTATGGAATAAAATCCACGTACTTAAAATTAGTGCGGAACTTTCATGGACTCGTTTTAAACGTATTGTGTGTAAGGCTGTGCTATTGTACGCATTGGATTACAATTCACGGAATCCTCTCATTATTTCCCCCTCCCGAGCTACTCTCCTGGTCATGATGGGTTCTAATGGAGGCGTGCAGCTCTGATTCGGAGCCTCTCTGTATGATGTTGGAATGGGATGAAAGCAAGTCAATGTTACCTGGCCATTACTGAAGGAAACATTATTTCTTGAATGTCCCTCAAATACGGCGCCGTGCTCTGGTTTTCCCTGTACTTTGTAGCTGCGTCTGATGCAAGACGTGCTCTCTTGAGGTTCTGAGACCTGTCTGCGGGAATCTCTCCTCTTGGAATTCTGTAGTCGTATAATGGCGGTTCACTCTGTTCGGCTCGCTCCCTATTACTGGCCTTTATACAGCGAGGCTATTGATGACTTCTATAATAGCATGTGATGGGCACGTGGTAATGCTGGCACAGTCTCGGTGCGTGTTTAATAAATCACAATCAGACCGTGCTGTTACATCAATACTTCTGCTCAATTACCCTGAAGGTCATGGGCAGAAATGCTGCAGAGTTGAGGGTTAGTAACTACAGAAGAGAGAAGCACATCTGGAACTGAAAGAAGCGAGGCCTGCGTGCTTACCCTCACATAACCGGCCACATGCAACTCGAGTGCTTTAGTCTTCTGGGTCGTGCTGTTTCTGAAGCTAGTATGGAGCGACCTGCTTCGATGAGAGGCAGCAGTAGTGGTCATCATCAACAGAACAACGATTTGATAAACATAATAATTTATTCACTAATTTAAGCCATAAAAAGCACTGAATTATGGCTCGAGAACCTTTTGGAATTGCTTAGAGTATTATTGTTTTGCACACGTCTGATCTGGTGAAAGTTTACATCTGATTGGGGTTCAAAAAGTGAATGTTGAAAAATGGCTATTAGCGCCACCTAGCACAATCACAGCCTATGGTGCTCCAACAGTTTGCTGTAGGTCAGGGATGTTCACACTTTTTCGAGCTACTTTTAAAATGACCAAGTCAAAGCGATCTACCCGCTACGAAAATGTAAAACATCAATCAACAAACAATTATTTTTAACTTAATTGAGAATTGACAAAACAAATTATTTACATTTTTTGTAATAACGTGAGTTTAATTTGATGACTTGCACTGAATTGAATCATTAGAACAGTTGTGTGTGACCTGAATTGATGGTAATAGAGTGATTTTTATGGGAGCAATTGAGCTTTGATCCAAATAATCAAGAATAAAATGATGCTCTAATAAATATTTCAATATTTATTGAAACTGAGTCGTGCAGTACAATATACAGGTGAGGAGTGGCGTGTTGCTTGATTTTGGTTGTATTAGAACAATTTAGAATGAAGTTATGAAGCATATTCTGGGTAAAACATATTTTGGATCTGGTAATTTGCAGACGGTCCCTAAGCGATTCCATGTCAGCGGGTTGCTCATAGACGGTAATGTGTTTCTGCGAATGCCGAGGGAAACTTGTTTTGAAAAAAAAAAACGTTTTGTAGTTTGTCCGCTACATAACACAGATTAAAATAGGTATTATTTGTTTACTAAGAACATTCTGGTCTCGAGCTATTGAGCAGAGAAAACCGAATCCGTGAATCTGCAGCTAACTTTACTGAACTGTGACGGGATGGATGATCGGCTGATATTGTTTCAATTTCACACCGCGATCGACCGGTAGCACCTCCGCGATTGACGTAATGAGCACCCCTGCTGTAGGTGAATGAAATTCAGCACAAGTGTGTATGGTACCAAGACTTGTATAGAAGATAAATGGGTTTTGATTGTATGCAGCTTGTGCAGTGAGCTAAAACACTAAATGAACACACAGTAAACAACCTCTACATGCATTTATCAAGTACAATAACTACATTTTACCAGAATGTGAAACATATTGCACAAAGCATCAAGAAATAGCAACAACTTGTTTAAACTATCTCCAGTAGGGAAGCATAAATGTAGTAAAATTCATTAGGATATGTAATATGCAAAATAACAATGGCATATATTAAATATTTAGAAAGGGTTGCTGAAAAATTTTAGTTTGTGATTTACGTTTACACAATTTAATTATTTAATCCTGTACAAGTATCAAAATTAAATTGAAAATTCATTACCCAACTTGCATTGATTGGTAACATACACACAGAATTGGCAACAAAGTGATCATTTACATTTCTATAAATTTCACTCAGAGATTTTAAGATTTCATTTTCATTATCAGTCCGAAGTAGGGCTGAACGATATTAGAAAAAATTACATTGCGATATTTTTTTCCAAGCGATATATATTGCGATATTGAGAGCCATCAATCCAGGCTAAAGTCAATAATTACATATTAATAATTTCACTAATAAGCAAGCTTCATTTCAAATGACAAAAAGGTCACTTAATATTTTATTGCAAAAAAATAAAATAAAATACCTCAACCTATTGTGCATCAACTCAAAAAGTTTTGTTTGAACAGGGCTTTTACAGATTATTTTATTTTCAAAGGTCCAGGTTTGTTTTTTTTCTCAGCTGTGGAATATTGTAGAGTAGTTCCTGTCCAGCTGAAGACAGAACCCAACCTTGATACAGGAGGTTTCCCCTTCATCAGAAAAAATCTCTATAAATATATTACATCAGATTAGATTTATCCAAAAGAAACCCTTGTGTTTCTATAAGAAAATGATAAAAGATAAAAATAAATTAATGAAGCAATAGGTTCAACACGGTAAAACAGTTAAATCTAACACTAATAAACCTATTACTACTATTATATACAGTATAAATATTATATTTACAGAGAAATCTCCGCTAAACTGTTGTTAAAGTGATCACAGGAAATCAATCGCTCGTCTGTCACTGATCTCCTGGTGAAAGCTCTGTTTCTCTCTGTTTGTTGCCGGCAACAGCTTCAGTTTTAAAGGGTTCACTTCTGTTGCAGATCTGGAAAAAACGAGCTCTTTGGACTTCCGTGTTTTGACGCGTTGAAAGATTTACAAAAGAATCGGCACATCTCGTTTGGATTGCTTAACACAGAAAATTATAATCTATTATTATTTTTATCTATATCTATTAACGGTGTTCCCGCTCCCGTTGATTTTTATTCCCGTAACATCCGATCACGAGATTAACAACAAAAGTTTATCCCATCCCACATAATTCCACAGGAATCACGAGACCCGCGGGAAATCTCGACAAATGTCATCCTCTATGAGGTGTCACACTGGCAAAGTCACGCACCTCTTCATCGTGCTTTTTTAGAACTGAATGGTTCCTGTGCCGCTGCTCACCGCTCACAATCACTGTGGAGGCACGCGGAACGTACATGTCATCCCAGCAACAAGCCATACAACAATCTCGTGCTTTGCTACATGATGCTACCGTTGTGTTATACACCAACGGCTTCTACCCCTCATCGTATATTCCAGCGATGTGACTATCGCGTATACGCACATTGCAATGTCAATGTCAAAACAGAATAGCGTTCAGCCCTAGTCCGAAAAAAAGTTTGGGAATCCCTGTATTTTTTTCATGATTCCCTTTAAAAATCATTGATTGTTTGGAAAGTTAACTCAATATTTTGTCCGTCCTCCTTTTGCAGAAATAGCAGCCTCTAAAAGCTTTCTTTAGCTAAATCTATAGGATAGAAAATGTAAAGGGGTGTCCAAACTTTTGAATACCTTTGAGAACAATTCTTTTGAGTATTTGTAGAAGAAATATTGTTTAAAAATGCTTTCTAAGCAGTGTACCCCTTCTAGCACAGATGTTCACCTAGTGGCTGACGATCTTTGAACACTAATCGATATCTCTTCTATGGGTGGAGTAAATTCCACTCTGATGATTGTGATGAAATACCCTGCAGGATTCCCACCAAAAATGTTTGATTTTTGACTTGGGGCATAGTATGTTTGCAAAAAGATTGTTTTAAAGATAACTTGATTCAGCGACTCTGAGTCGACTCTTTCTTATTAGATAGTAACTACATACACCAAGCACCTTCACATTTAAAACTAGATGTTCCGCGAACCCATTATATATAAAAAAAAATCTATTTCATGGTTTATTTAAATGCCTTTAGTATTTTGTGAACATTAAGCCTTGAGGCAGGTCAAGTTCAGAGTACAGATGTGTTTGTTTTTTAAGACTAAACTGGAAATGTAATGCTTCTAAGGAACACGACACACACACATGTGCTGTTACTGGAGACCGCCACGTGTTTATTTTGTGTTTGTAGGAAATCATTTAGAAGAGAACCTCCATTTCAGATAATGGAAGAAAGCACACACACACACACACACACACACACACACACACACATACTTGTTTTCCTCCCTTGCAGGGCCCAACATTTTTTTACCCAATTGTGGGGTCCACCCTTTCCAGTGGTTCTACAGTGTTGAAAAAAATCAGGTAAAGCTGAAAAAAAATCCTGATCATAACCATCACTTTAAAATAACATAAATCTTAACTTTTAAACTGACATCAGTTTTCCCGTCACTTCTGGGGTCCATTTCTAACAAACAGTACTTGGGAGGCCCATCTTCACACATGTCAGTTTTTCTGTCAATAGTGGGATCCATCCCACATTATGTACTCGAGAGGTCCAAAATCTCTCTCTCTCACACACACACACACATTCCCAGCCCTTGCATCTTAGTGGGGGACATTTCTGAAAGTTAGTATTATTAGTTTTCTTATGCATCATTTGCTTTGTGAAAGACACTTGCAGCACCTAATAACATTTGATCATATTAGAAATTTAATTTAATTGTTTAATTCCACAATAACCCTAAGTGTTTGTTTTTCTTTTTAGTTTATAAGGCATATATTAGTAGTAGATTCAATTTACTGTTAAGGAAAGCCAGCTTTGTCCTGAGCTCTCCACTGAACTTAGTGAAGGATGGGGGACATAGGATGATGGCTGTCCTTCATGATGGACAACCCCAATAACAATTTTTCCCACTAACAGGACTAATAAAGGTAAATCATATATTAGTAAAATTTAATACCAAACAGTGTACAAAAACTCGTAAACCATTTATTTTCAGCAAAAATGCATTTTGTATATATTTTTTCCACTGATTTTAGTACAATTATTTTTACATTGAAACACTGACATTATAATGAAAACAATTTAAATTCCAAAACATTAGTAATGAGAGCATTCACTTTCTTGTCCAACTGTGTTCACTCCAGTTTTCTTCGAACCGCAGTAATTCTGTTTTTGATAAAGTACTTAACTGCTTTCCAGTCTCTGGTTCTCAGTGCATCGGGTTCTGCAGCAATGCAGCGCTCACAGTCCTCCTTACCTGGAACTTGGTTCATGACTATGAACTTCCTCAAATGTTTGTTGACAGCAGCACTTTCCTCTGGCGTCCAAGATCGTTTAATTACTGCTCTTTTACCTAGGGGCATAAAACACCACATCATAGGTTCACAACTTGCCACCTTGAGACAGGGATCACAATAACACACTCCAATGATGCTAGGCCTGTTGAAATAAGCAGTTAGGTACAATTTTGTTACAATTTGTTTTTCCCCTTACCTCTTTTTTTGACTGATCTCTTCAGGGTTAGTTCATTTGCTGTGGAAGAACACTCCTGCAGAGATCTAACATCAACCTCATCTTCTGACCCATGTGTCTCTGGAATATCTGTGTCTGGGCACAGCGGAAAAGATCTTTAATTATTTGCAGTGATCAAGGATTTAAATATGAATAAAGACACAGAAGTAACACTGTGGGATGCACATCCCAAAGATGCATGATCAAATTTCCTCTGTTTTGCTGACTTCCTTTGGTGCTGGACATTCACTGGGGAGTTACCTTCTTGAGGTGATGTCAAATCACATTCCTTTTCCTGTTCTTTCAAATCAGCATCTGGTTACAGGAAAAATATTTGTAACCATGATTGATATTTGGAATTAGATTTAATCGTTATTTAACTGTCTGGCATTCATGTCTAACTCAAAATTACAGACTTTAAAAACTCAGTTAATGTTACAACTGTACAACAAGTTTGTCTTATATGGTTTCTAATGGAGCTTCATGTTACTTTAGTTCTATATGTAGATACATACAGCAAAGTTTAAAATCTGTCACCTTTGTGGGAAACTACTTAAGCTTTGACTCCACATGATGTGAAGATCATTCAAGTAAAGGGAAAAAAAATAAATAAAAAAATTAATAAGTAAATGACACATACCTTCCATGCCCTCTTGTAGAAAACTATCCATGTCAACGCTCTCTGAAACAGCAATTGAAAGGATGAGTTGGAAACCTAAAAATACTAAGATCAAGAATATATTTATGTACTACATTTATTAACAGTTCTGCAGTTGTAGTCAAAGTTAACTAAAAAACCTGCCCTAGTCATTAATATGATTAAGTAAAAGTAATATATTGTTCTTGAAAAGTAAAAACTAGTACAATCTTTGGAAAAATTATTTCATTACAATAAAGTGAAACTAAATACCGTTCACATCAAGTTGAATTTCATCCAGACTCTTCCCTTTATATTCTCCTAGCCGACCCTGTTCCATTGCCAAGAGACCTTTGCTTATTTTTGCAAGCTGGAGCGTGCCCTCTGGAAGGCGGTAATGTTTTCGATGGACTTCGATGTTATGTCCAAGGAAATCTGCCAACTGGTCGAGTTCAGTAGTCTTGAGATTCAGAACAGTAGACAGGGTGGCAATGTGTTTCCTGAGTTTTGTTGATGTTAGAGCCTTGGGGTTTTTTATTTCACTGCAGTCATTCACAAACTGTCTTATACAGTCTGAACCCCTGAGGTAGTGAGCAGAATGGGGCAATGCGAACAAATATCCATTGTTACTCAGCACTCCACATTCTTCACGCTTTTCTGTTAAAGCATCCAGGGATTCTCTCATGAGCGGAGTGAGGAGAACTGGAACTTTCCTTCCTCTTTTTCCAACAATGGTTATACGAACAAAATGTTGGCAAAGTTTCTGCTCGAGAGCTGTGAGGGCCAGATTAACATCTTCATGCGTTTCTGATGAGTCCTTTGATAAGTACATAGACAAAGGCATTCTGGACACCTCTCCTGCCCTCCGGCGGTTGAAGAGGATAACCTGTGCCAGAGTCACTTTAGCAAGGTCTTTCCAGTTTGACGATGAAGGATCTTCCTTCAGGGCAATTAGACATTGGTGCTGTTGTTCAGTCAAATAGCAATGAAGATTCTGGACATCCTTTGTAAAAGGCAAAAGCTGAGGAGAATTCCACTTGGTTTGGTCAAGTTGAGTGAGTGCTTGGCTTGCAATGTCGAATTTCCAACTTTCTTGGTAAAGCTGTGCAAATTCCTCAGCATCTTGAACGGCCTGTTTATCTTTCATCTTCAGTCCTTCAGACTTAATAAACATGGCCAAGGAGTGCAAACTGTGTCCAACTTTGCGAGCAAGAGAAGGGCATTGATATTTGCCAGTGTCATCACTGAAGCCAGTAAGGCATCTTGCAGCAGAGACAACTTGCTTGTACTTTTCTGGTTTGATAAGTTCTTTGATACTCTTTACAGGTGCAACCTTTCTTACTTCCAATAACAGTCTGCCAAGCTCTCTCAACTTTTGCCGAATGTACTGGTGTTGGCTGATTATCTTCCTGTTCTTGTTGAAGAATCTGAAACCATAGTCTAGAATGCAGCGGTCGCTCTTAATTGCTACTACAATCTTATCTTGATTCATCTCACTTAAAAACTTCCAGTAAGCATCACTTAAATCAGATGGGACAGGTTCAGCAAAAGCACACAATGCCTGGACTCTTGTTTTACCTTTTTTAGATGGGTTATCTTGTGGCTTGAGTTTGCAGGATTGAAAATGACGCCACATCACCCTTTTTGTGTACAGCCCATAACAATACACACAATGTGTAAATTCTTCTCCTTCAGTTTTTTCCTTTGGTTGTTTCGATGGGATGAGTTTGCCTTTATGGTTTTCCAAAACTTGAGTGTTGTGCTCAAAGTTCCCCCTATTTCGGATATAATCCAACTGCAGGCGCCTTTCTTTTGAGTTTTTTGGCAGACTAAATGCTTTGGCAACATCAATTTCATCTTGGTGTCTCCGGAGCAAATGCCTTGACATTTTTTGAACAAGTACTCCACAATATAAGCAGTAATGTTTTTTGTTATATTTTCGTGAACCATCTTCCTTCTTCATGACTGGATTCACATAAACAGATGGTTCTTCTACAAGGGGTTCCATTTGCTCTTTCTGGACATCAGCTGTGGAATATTGCCTTTTAACAAATCCTCCACTCTGACTAGATTCACCCTGGCCTCGATTTTCGAAGGAAGTCTTCAACACCCGCTTCCCCTGGCTTCGACTGACGAAGGAAGTCTTCGTCAAAGACTTCCTTGCACTCTGACTGTGAGGTGCAGTTTTTTTTTCATCTTTACCTTTCACAGATAGCTCTGAACTGCCATCACTATCGGTGCTTTCTTCATTGGGATTTGGTACGTACTCCTCTTCACTTTCTCCGCTTGTATTATCTGTTCCTACAAGACTCTTCAATTGTTTGAAATACAAAAAGACCAAATAAATAGTTATTTCTCCCTCAAAATAATGTTAAGTAAAACAAACTGACCACAATTTTAATTGACTACATGTAGTAATAAAGCAAATCATATAGGTATATATAAAAAAGTGGAATTCAGAGTACTTTCAGTCCAAGGGGAAAATAAATAAATAAATAAATAAATAAATATATATATATATAGGAGTAAGAAATTAGGCTTACAGGATAGCAGTATCTTCTCTGCCTTTCTGAGGCCCTGTCAGACTTGGATGTGGAAAGATCCTCTGTAGTGTCGTCACTTGAATCAAAGAGAGCATCAGAAAGAGGTAATCTTTCCATCTGCAAAAAGGGAATCATGAAAAGGTATGATCATCCATTTCACTCAGATTTTAAATAAAAATCATGACAGCCTTGAAGTGGTAGCATTCATATTGAGACTATCAGAAGAATACCAGGATGCTTTTGGTCCTTCTGAGTTTTGGAATAACTTCATCATCACTCTCTTCCACTATGCTCTCATTTGAATCATATAAAGGATCAGGAACATTTGGTACACCATCCTGAAAAAAAAAAACTGGCTGGGTCAAGCTATCTTTATCCATTTCCACCTATATTTACCTAGAAGTTAAAAAACAAACAAACATTTACCGTACAAATTTTTACTGTAAGTTTTCTAATATGTTTTTAAAAAAAAAAAAATCAAAGTACCAGAATAGTTTTCTTCCTGCTGTTAGTTTGAAGAACATCATCAGAGTGTGGGGTAATGGAGCAATTCTTCACACTGTCCTCATCACTTTCACTTTCAGAATAGTTGACTAAAGAAATCCCTTGAACAACAGCTATCTAAATGTAATTAAACACAAATAAATGCATAAAAATTATTTTTAAAAAAAGGGTCATAAGTAGGGGTGTAACGGTACGCTAAAATCGTATTCGGTTCGGTACAGTGTCTTGGAGAGTTCGGTTCGGTTCATTCGGTTCGGTACAAAACAATAAGAACTTACATAATCTTTATTTTGAAAAAGCTGCCA
>SRMA01027174.1:19865-53328 GCA_007224835.1 Danionella cerebrum | reverse complement strand
GAAAACCCAGGAGTGTGTGAGGTCAACTGGTCTATAAAAGGGCCCCATGAGGGATTGAACTGGAAACATGAGTGTGTGCGAGCTGAACTGGCTGAAAGACGTTTCAGGGTTTCCGTCTGGATGCGGACCCCAGAAGGGGAACGCTGGAAACACACCCGTCAGTGTTACGTGGTTGTCTTAGAAACAGGTTGGATACTTCAGTGCAAACTATTGCAGCTTTAAAAACTGTTGTGGAATAACAGTTTTAATGTTGATATTGGGACTACAAACAGTTACATCACCTGTATGCTGCCATCATAGTCCCTTGAAATCTCCTCTATCAGAGCTGTAGAAGACTCCACTCTTGCAGCTGGAAACTCTTCAGTTCCCACCTAAAATTAAAGTGAAATAACCCCATTAAAGCTGGTTTACGTGGTGTATTTGCAGGTTAGCTGACATGAAATCTACATTTAGACTTGAATCACAGGGCACTCATGGCATTATTCTGGGAGGACCCAGTTTTACACCAACATATTAGTGGATCCAGTGGACCACGTTCAAAACTACAATTTTAGCTGTTGTCAAGTTAAAGAAAATACTTAAAAAAAAAAAAAAAAAAAACAAGACTGACTTAGAGTACTCCTCAAGGACCACATAACCCAGAAAATAAAAAAAATAAAACTGCTCTTCTAAAACAGTATTCTTTTAATGCACCAATGAGTATGCTTCATCTGACCAACTCACCTTTTTGCGCCAAGGCCACTTTACATCACCATAATTGTAATCAATTTCTGTGCCTGGTTCTATCCTCTTCACAGCAAATAGACACAAATGTGGCTTGTCTTTCACAATTATTTTCTTCATGGTGCAATTTGGAGATTTATCATTGTCATTGACTAGTCTTCCAAGGGATCCATCTTCCTTGGATGCATCAAGACTGAAAAACATATAACGTGAAGAAAAAAATTAACCCATTAGTTCTCCGTTACTACTCAAATCTTCATACAGTGCAAAAAATGTAATGGATATTCTAAATACATTGAACTTTGACTTTAAGAAATCCAGACAGAGTAAGATGTTAAGATCTTTTAGCAAGGTCTAAATTGACGATACTTATCAGTTAGCTTCAAATATCTGATGTTACGGTCCATCTGACTGGTAGACTTCAAGGATTCTCCCATTGTTTATTCACTATCAAAGTACTCAAAACCTTGTTCCAAGTATTTACTTACTTTCCTCCAAATAATAATCATTATATGCTCACCACCACTGTTGATTTTGCCACTGAAATTCAAACAGAAATGTGCTCTCCCTCTCCGTGTAGAGCCTTGACTGGCATTCTTCTGCTGATATAAGTTTGCCTCTGTATTCCAATACAAAAGCCCCTGGATCGATAGGCTGGGCAGCAAACACTCCTCTTCCTTCATTTTAGAGATAGATTTGATTAAAAGAAAGACTGAGATCTTAAACTTTTCATTCAATGTATGGATGACATTCCAAATGAATATGGCATGACAAATTATAACAAAAGCTTTCTTTCTGTCCAACTAACAAGGGAGTTTAAGAGTAGTGATACTATTTCTTCAGTACAACTAACACCTTTCACAAGCCTATCGGCATAGAATGTGAATGTGTGCTGCCTGTCCAAACAAAAAGGCACCACCTTGATTTAACATCAAAGACAGACGAGGTCCAACAAAAATTGGGGTGCGTGACTTTTTCTGGCCAGCCAGCATACATCGGTAGTGCTGTGTACTAAGCAGACATTCAGAGGAACCTTTTTCATCGTACCTTTATCAGCATTGATGAATGTTTGCATCAACCCTGGCTTGTCACTTGCAGATTCAATGTATAACTTTGCTTCATCAGCAGGCTGAATCCTTGCTCTCCTTTTGATCATTTTGCCTCTGTATAAATACATTTAAACCATTACACAAGGAACCTAGATAACTAGGAAACCAATTAAGAGTTATTTTATATGTCATTGGTTGGCTATCTATGTGGAGTGTTTTCCAATAAAAAAAGACAAACTACAATAGTGACATTAGTATAGATTCAGTATGTATATCAACTCACAACAGCATGACATGGACTCTTACCATTAAAGTTGAGTAGAAGAGATGGGAGATGCTCCAGAAACTGAAAACACACAGTTAATGATAACACAAGAGGCTGCAGCTTGTAGAACATGAAATTACTATTTTAACGGATTTAAATTTTGTTCATGAAAATGATTACTCCATCTTGCAAACATTCAGACCATATCTACCAACTAGAACAACATTTACACCCATCTGTCCCAAGCTTGATTAAAACAAGTGTCTCCTAACAATCTATCAAACTGGCCACTGAACGGTCAGATCTAGATTCAGTCCCGTTTGCTCTGAGGTCAATTTAATCCCAGAATAAAGTTTGATTTAGATATGGTTTGGGATTATTTCCATCTTCAGGTTTTTAACAAATGGGAGAAGCTTCGTTATGCAAAAAACATACAACCATGTATGTTAAGGTCCATGTGGTTATTTTTATCAGAAACTATTTAACAACTTTATCTGACATTCCGTGGTTCCTGTTGTCAGCTTTCTTGTTTTCTCGCGGTCCGTGTTTCTGCCTGACGTTTAAACTCAGATCTCGGCCACCGTTATACACGGAGTCAAACATAAATATAACCCGTGAAAACCACCGTACACGCCGCAGAATTTAAACGATAAACGGACACTAGCCACTTTACTCACATTCGGTTTGTTCTGCGTTTCAATCCAGATTTCCTCCCAGTTGTTCCCGTAAACCCAACAGATGCCGGCGCTCCCGCCGACACGGAGTCTTCCGAACCGTCGTCCCCACCGCCGACACGGAGTTTTCCGATCCGTCGTCCCCACCGAAGACACGGAGTCTTCCGAACCGTCGTCCCCACCGCCGACACGGAGTCTTCCGAACCGTCGTCCCCACCGCCGACACAATTCTGACTTTATCTGCCCCCAACTTAATAAACGTCCACCAAACTGTCCTGGAGAAGCATTTATAATCCTTCCAGGAACATTCGTTTCAGGATTGTGGATTTTTTAAAAAGCCTGATTATAATGACAGTGAAGTTTAAGTCTGTTTAGCTGTTAGCTTCATTTGCGGCTAACAGCACGGATTAAACAAACACGGCTCTGAATCTCTATTTAATTAGCTTTTCTTGCACTACACTTGAAAACATAACCCTAACCCTCTATCAAATTGACATGACAAAATTAAAGTAATACAATTAAATTAAAACAAACCTACCTGAAATGTTAGGAGACCGAATGCAGATCCTTCTTCCAATTAAGGGAGGAAATGACGTTGTAGATTAATCAGCCAGTCAAATCACTTTTTCTTGGGCCCGCCCTCCATGAGGCGTTCTCATTGGGCAAAATTTTACACTCTTCCAGTCGTGTGTATCGCTGCAGTTACAGTTCTGAACCTCCAAGAGCAGTATTGAGCACACACACTTCACGCACACAAAACCAAACTTTGTCACCTAGTGGGCTAAGTGAAAAAAAAGGAGGAGCAACATCAGGGGAGGCTACTGAGCACTGTTTGAATGGTAATCCGTGTGGGGCCCAGCATTTTGGGCCCCACATGGGAATTGGGCCCCTCACTGTTGGTGGGCTCCTTGGGCCTGGGCCCCACGCAGTGATAAATGCAAGTACACACACACACACACACACACACACACACACACACACACGCACACACACACGCGCGGCAAACGTCACACACACACACACACACTCTCAGGTGGATGTAGTGAATGCATACTCTTATACACACGTGTGTGGGCAGGTAGATGTCGTAGACAGCCCCCGAGTCAACGTCAACGGCATGGAAGCCAGAGCAGGAGCCATAGATGACCTTTAACCTCTGACCTTTTTCCACCGTCAGGTCGACCAGTAAAGGCTTGTGCACCAGGTCCCCAAATGACTGGAGGAGAAGGAAGTGGAGGGCAGTGAAACGAGCAGATGTTCCACAAGTCTCACTTCTGCATTGATGGTAAGAGACTTGGTAAGGGTGGACTTGGTAAGGGACATGCTTCTCAGATAAACAAACCTAGGATGAACAATGGCTGGGTTCTGCTTTCCGTAACCCAGGCCAACACCCACCCAAACCTGGAGTAATGTAAACCGACCCCGTCAGATCCAGCACAACTCTCACACCTGGATCTTCTCCCATGGACTAAACCTACCCCTAAGATTCAATTCGCATAAAGAGCTGCTCACCTTGAAGGCCATGAACTTGTGGTAGGGTTTGTGTGCCCAGGCGTACACCTCCATGGAGCTTTTGAGCGCCAGCACCAAGAACTTAATGCGCTCGTACTTAACTAGGAGGCAAACGAGCACGAAAAATCAGACCCATAGCTGCAGCTCCACAGAGCAGAGCAGAAACATGAATGGTGTGATGGAGGAACACAAGAATGGGCCGATGAAAAAAACAAAACCATGATTAACTCAAAGAAAGACAAGAAAAAAGTCATGCAAGTGAGTGTGAGAAGAACCAACCCCTGGATTAGAAGACCACCGGTTATCGTACACTTGAGGGCTAGGAGGAATCAGACGCTCAGAGCTCTCTGCTAGAACATTAAATCTGTCGCTTAACTCGGCCTGCTGCTCAATTCCTTGTTTCAGTTCTCCAGAATCAAGCCTTCACGCAGCAGACGCCACTCAACAGATCTGAAGTCAGTCTAATCTGGCAGGCTTGACGTTTTCTTTCTAGGTCAGCGAGGACTGACGAGGCAGAGCAGTGTCTTTGGAAGAGTTCGTGTCTCAGAGGAAAGAAGAGTTAAAGGGAGTGTTCACCCGAAAATGAAGAGTACAGAACAACGGCAGTTTCTGTCAGCCTTGGAACCCGAGCCCCCGCTCCCGTTTCCATGACCCCTGAACGACTTCCAGGCACGGGGTCAGGGCTGGTGAAGGCGTTCAGCAACGAGGTTCAGAGGATGACGGAACGCCCTGTGCCGGGATGCGGCGACGTCTTCTTCATTTTTGGGTAAGCGCTGCTTTAAAAGAGCGCCAACCCTCCCACCATCAGAAGAGTCACACAGCGGAGGTGCAGGAGGCCCAGTTCCACATCATGGGACATACCTCAGAGAAACGGGGGGGCGTGTGGCCAGGACTGAGGGGTGATCGAGCTAGGGATGATGAACCAGATGAGGAGGGTGAGCGATGGCTCTGGAGGAGCAGGTCTGGCAGCAGAGAGGATCGAAACCCCAAAACTGCCCCAGTGCAGTGGCTCAGTCGGAGCCGGCTCCCTCCAGCCTGAGCTAACCTGCAGCACCAGAGGCCCCGGGGCCTGGAACCCAGAGAGGAGGAAGAGCTGAGGAGACTGAGATTGGGAGGAGTTGAAGGAGGAAGTACATGGATTAAAGAGACACAGAAATCAACTACTCTACAGAGAAGGGGAGCTGAGAGCAGGGGGGGGGGAGGTAAGGGAGAAGAAGACCATCGATGCCGGAATGGAGAGAAACTAGCAACAATGATCAACTGAAAGATGATCTGGGGAGAACCCAAATCTAAGAGCGTGAGCTGATGTACAGAGTAACCGTGGCAACAGCTGCGTCACCTGTCTCATCACCAGAGTGCTGTCTTTGCAGGGCGTAGAGGAAGAGTCTTCATCCTGGATGACCATCGTCTTCGCTGCCACCGCCTCCCCATTGCTGAGATGGGACGAGCTGTCAATCATAGAGACAGGAAGTTACAAGAAGCCGTCTTTTATAGAAACACCGGTTAAATACAATGCCTACCCTCCTCCCCCCCGGGACTCCTCTGAGGTGGAACCCCCTTCTTCCTGCTCTTCCTCTTCCTCCTCCTCTTCGCTGGTGTTCGAGTCCTCGCTGGAGGACGAGTAATCCGTCACCTTCTGCTGGGGCCGCACGTCCTCCACCGACCGCAGCTCCTGAGCCAGAGCAGTGAGGTCCTGGAGCAAACACAGACACAACGTGAGTGCTCCGGCGGAGGGAGACCCCTGAATACTGAAACAACTGTCTGCAGAGAAGTCCGAGCGCTTCTGCGTGTCCCCTGAGTCTCGGTGCTGCTGCTCTCTGAGCGCGGAGGAGGTGCCGGAGGCTGCTTCTGCATGGTTGGGACTTGAGTAGAGCCGTGAGCGTTCCTGCGGTGCCGCTCGTCCCCCTGTAACACACACACACACGCACGCACACACACACACGAAAAGGATGAGTGATTGTGTGTGCGTGCGTGCGCGCGAGCGCCTGTGTATCGCGCATGTGCGCGCGCCTCACCAGCAGCATGGCCTGGTAATACAAATACAGTGCGAGGTGCGTGCAGTTACCTTCAGTAAAGCTGACCAGCGAGGTTCCTTCCATTTGCGCTTGTAAACTCTCGACCGTACCCAGTCCCAGGCGTGATTGGCTGGAGACATGGGCGGATCCGTTGTGGGAGTAGCCGTGAAGCTTTTCATAATACACCCTGTGTGACAGGGGCTGGACCGGCTCCAGCTGCAAAGGATCTTGTGGGCCAAGGAACTGTCGTCCAGTTAACAGTTCAAAAGGTGTGTATCTTGTCATGCGGCTCACAGAACTTCTTATTGACATTAAGTTGAGTGGGCTTGTGGTAAGACCCTCAGCAAACATCACCCACGATTACCCAGCCTAGATCCAGTCTGTGTGCGAATGGTGTGTTGTTTGGTCCATTACGTTGTTCTCTTACTTTGTGGACTTGGAAACATCTCTTTCCAAAAGAATGAATATTTGGGCTCCTGGATCCAATGGTGGAATGCAATGTGCAATAGACTTCAGATGCGCGTGCCCAAGTGCTGCATCAGGGGTTGGTATTTCATTCCTCTCATCAGGGACATTGTTGCATTCTATTGAGGTGGGCACCCTTGTTTTTACTGTACCATCTACAGACTCAATTAATAACTTTGAAGCTTTTCTTCCCATGGCTTGAGTCACCCCTGCACATGTACGTAATGTGTTTGATTAACTTTTACCTTTGATCTGCAATATATCAAAGAACTCACTTCTGGCAAGCGATCTGTTACTTTGGTCGTCTAGAACACCATAGAGTTTAACTAAATTCTCTGGACGATCTTCCGTTTAAACTTTAGCCAAACAAATCTTCGAACAGGGCTGTGAACTCCCATTCTGACCACAAACTTCAGTGCATTTTGAAGTCACCTCTGGGTGAACCACTGTCGCTTCTCTCTCCCCGCCATGCTAACGTGAGTTTGACAAAGGGGGTCCTGGGTGGAGTGCAGCGACATTCCAAACATTTCATGGCTGCTTTACAGGCTTTCGCTAGATGAGTAGTGCTTGCACAACATCTAAAACATACTCTGTTTTCTTTCAGATATGTTTTCCTTTCATCCAAAGGTTTGCTGCGAAAACCTGTGTAGCGTTTGAGGGCATGGGATTTTCCATGTATTGAACACGTTTTCTCTACATCCATTTTATCTTCAATTGAATTGAATGTTTGAGTTACTTCAGTTTTGTGGGCATAAATTGCACTCTTTATTTGTCTGCTTACAGGCTGATCCTGCTTAATGTTGAAGGCTGTCTGAGGCAAGAAGAAGCTTGGATCATTACGTGTTCTTGCTTCTCTGCAGAGAAAATCACAAAAGACTGAGAATGGAGGAAAGGCTACGCGATATTTTGTTTTGTATTTAGAGCATTGTGTCATCCATTTTTCTTGTAGGCTGTATGATAATTTCTCAACAATTGGTGCCACACCACGAGCAGTGTTTAGATCAGGGGTGCTCATTACGTCGTGCTACCGGTCGATCGCGGCGTGAAATTGAAACAATATCAGCCGATCCTCCATTCCGTCACAGTTCAGTAAAGTTAGCTTCAGATTCACGGATTCGGTTTTCTCTGCTCAATAGCACGAGACCAGAATGTTCTTAGTAAACTAATAATACCTATTTTTAATCTGTGTTATGTAGCGGACAAACTACAAAACGTTTTTTTATCAAACCAAGTTTCCCTCGGCATTCGCAGAAACACATTACCATCTATGCCCTGACATGGAATCGCTTAGGGACTGTCTGCAAATAACCAGATCTAAAATATGTTTTACCCAGAATATGCTTCATAACTTCATTCTAAATTGCTCTATTACAACCAAAATCAAGCAGCACGCCACTCCTCACCTGCATATTGTACTGCACGACTCAGTTTCAATAAAAAATTGAAACATTTATTAGACCATCATTTTTGTTCTTGATTATTTGGCTCAAAGCTCAATTGCTCCCATAAAAATCACTCTATTACCATCAATTCAAATCACACACAACTGTTCTAATGATTCAATTCAGTGCAAGTCATCAAATCAAACTCAGGTTATTACAAAAAATTTAAATAATTAATTATTATGTGTGCTTTGTCAATTCTCAACAAAGTTGAAAATAATTGTTTGTTGATTGTTTTACATTTTTGTAGTGGGTAGATCACTTTGACTTGGTCATTTTAAAAGTAGCGCGCAAGCCCTGCACTCAAGTGGAGACTGCGCATGTGCGTGACGAGTTGAGCGTGGTGTGACAGAGCGCTGAGAGCGGTTTGACTTTATTTTACTTTATTTGACTTTATTGGCTCTAAGTTCAGCTTTTTGTTGTTTTCTGGTTGCTTTAAACTGGGTTTAGTGTGCTTTTGAACGAGTGAGCGCAGTGAAACACCCCTGTAAGCGAGGGCGCAGGGGTTGTTTGTTTGTTTGTTAGCTCGACGTTGCTAACGCTAGCACTTGCTGGGCGCGTTCAGGCATTTAAGTCATAGTTCTTTTGCTTGGTGGATTCCCCTGAGGGTACATCAACGGCCCCAGAGGATCTGCACTTGTGCTGAGTGAGCGGTTGATTTATTCGCCTTTATTGGGTCTAAAGTTTAGTTTTGGTTGCTTATTAGTCTTAGTTCTTTTGCTTGGTGGATTCCCCTGAGGGTACATCAACGGCCCCAGAGGATCTGCGCATGTGCTGAGTGAGCGGTTGACTTTATTCTCCTTTATTGGCTCCAAAGTTCAGCTTTTTTGTGTTTTGGTTGCTTATCAGTCTTAGTTCTTTTGCTTAGTTGATTCCCCTAAGGGTACATCAACGGCCCCGGAGGATCTGCGCATGCGCTGAGTGAGCGGTTGACTTTACTCTGGTGTGTTTAGTGTGTTAGCTTGACGTTGCCAACGCTAGCAGTTGCTGGGCGCGTTCAGGCATTTAAGTCACAGTTCTTTTGCTCTGTGCTTTTTTGCTTTATTGGCTCTAAAGTTCAGTTTTGGTTGCTTTGATTGCTTATTAGTTTTAGTTCTTTTAGTTCTTTCGTTGTTTGTTGGCTCGACGTCGCTGCTTCCAATCGTTTTCGGCTAGTGCTAACTCCTCTATCCAATACTTCCGCTATGTCGTTCTTGTGTGTATCTCTGAGCCCAGGCGAAATGCTGAGGGTGGAGATGGAGTTGGAGGCCGTGGAAAGACAGATCCGCGACCTGATCGTGAAGCAGGCCCAACTAAGAGAGCGGAAGGCGGCATTGGAAAAATCCCAGGTAGACTCTCACCGGGCTCAGGTGAGTGCAAAAGCTAATCCTCCCACCACCTCTACGCCCCGTGTTTCTCTGCCCAGGCCCAGCGCACCGAGAACCCGGCCTGCCGTGGTGTCGTTTACTCCGATGCCGGGACACCGCAGACCCTGGGTGCAACATCAACGAAAGACAAGAGCTCGGCCGCGATCGTGGACATCACCACCACCAGCCTTCGAGATCTCGACGCAGAACAGCTTCGCCCCCCTCTGCGAGACGGAGCGCGACACCGTCGTCCTCGGGGATTCCATCGTCCGGCACGTCCGCCCTAACGTACCGAAAGGTAAGGCACACACTCGCTGTTTTCCCGGTGCTCGTGTGCTTGATATCGCTGCGCAGGTTCCCGCGATCCTGAACGAGAACGTCGGAGCTGCTGTTCTCCACGCGGGAACGAACGACACCATGCTGAGGAAGTCAGAGATCCTCAAGAGGGACTTCAGGACTCTGGTGGAGACGGTTCGCAGCACATCACCAACAACGAAGATTGCAGTCTCTGGACCGCTGCCCATGTACAAGCGAGGAGCAGAGAAGTTTAGTAGATTATTTGCTTTGAACGAATGGCTACAATCATGGTGTCGAGAGCAAAAATTATAGTTTATTAACAACTGGAATCTCTTCTGGGAGCGTCCTAGGTACTTCCGTCCAGATGGCCTGCACCCGAGCCGAGTCGGAGCGGCAGCTTTATCAGACATGTCGAGGATGCTGCATGACCTCTGACTGGTAAGCAAATACAATACTATCGTAGATGTAAGGTGCCGTGCAGACAATCATATAGCTACAGTTACAAATAGCATAGAAACCGTGTCTATCCCCCGTATAATTAAATCAAGAAATAAATACACTATAAGACCAAGGAATAATCTTATTACAGTTAAAACTGTAACAAGGCAGGCGAGCAAACACACCTTAAAGTTTGGGCTTCTTAACATTAGATCACTTGCACCCAAAGTGCTCATAGTCAACGAGTTAATCACAGATAATAATCTTGATGCACTCTGTCTCACAGAGACCTGGATAAAACCAAATGAATACATTGGTCTCAATGAGTCAACTCCAGCAGGTTATTTATATAAACATGAGCCCCGTCTGACTGGTCGTGGAGGTGGAGTAGCCACTATTTATAGCACCGTCCTTAACGCTAATCAGAAATTAGGATTTGCGTTTAAATCATTTGAAGTGCTTGTTTTGAACACGGTTCGCTTAGACACGACTAAAAAACACGTATTGACTCTCGCTCTGGCCACTGTTTACAGACCCCCAGGGCCTTACGTTCAGTTCCTCCAGGAGTTTGCTCAATTTCTCTCTGATCTCATGGTCAGTTTTGACAAATTACTGCTTGTGGGAGATTTTAAAATTCATGTAGATGAACCAAGTGATGCACTTGGAATGTCATTTATAGACCTACTAAATTCAATTGGGGTTCAACAAAACATTTCCGGACCAACTCATCGTTTTAATCACACATTAGATTTAATAATATCCCACGGATTAGACGTCAGTGATATAAACATTATACCTCAGTCTGATGATATTACAGACCATTATCTTGTCATGTTCACATTACCAGTAGAGCAGATTAGTCGCGTGTCACCACGTTATAGACTCGGTAGGACTATTGTTCCATCAACTAAGGACAGATTCATAAGTAACCTGCCCGATCTGTCTAATTATCTAACTACACCCCGAAATCCGAACGATCTAGACGAATTAACTAACATGATAGGCACCTCTCTCACTAGCACAGTAGACACAGTCGCCCCAATCAGGTTAAAAAAGGTTAGAGAAATAACACCTGCACCATGGTATAACAGCCACACTCGTGCCCTCAAGAGAGAAACCCGCATTCTAGAGAGGAAATGGAGAAATACTAAACTAGAGGTTTTCAGACTTGCATACAGAGACAGTATGCTCAGTTACAGACAGGCACTAAATGCTGCAAGGGTTCAGCACCTGAGCAAACTGATAGAAAACAATCAGAACAATCCCAGGTTCCTTTTTAACACAGTGGCTACACTAACAACAAATCAGTTATCTGTAAAGAGTATTCCATCTCAGTTTAGTAGTGAAGACTTTATGAACTTCTTCACTGAAAAAATTTAAAATATAAGAAACACAATTTCTGACGTCCAACCTGTGACAGCATCCTGTGTTCCAGTCTCACCTGAAATTACTCAGTTACAATTACAGTGTTTTACAAGTATAGGACAGGAAGAGCTGTACGGCCTTATAAATAAAACCAAATCCACAACATGTGTGTTAGATCCTATTCCAACCAAACTGCTAAAAGACGTGTTACATGCAGCTGGAGAGCCTGTTCTTAATATCATTAACTCCTCGCTATCCCTCGGTCATGTCCCTAAACCTTTCAAGTTAGCAGTTATCAAGCCTCTCATCAAGAAACCAAACAAACTATCAAACTACAGACCAATCTCAAACCTTCCTTTTATGTCTAAGATTTTAGAAAAGATTGTGTCAGCCCAGTTATGTAGTTTCCTGAAAGACAACAATATCTTTGAAGAGTTTCAGTCAGGTTTCAGGCCCCATCATAGCACAGAAACTGCACTAGTAAAGATCACAAATGATCTTCTCTTAGCTTCAGACCAAGGCTGCCTCTCTCTCTTAGTTTTATTAGACCTTAGTGCTGCATTCGACACTATTGATCATGACCTCCTACTAGATTGCTTACAAAATCTCATAGGCATTCAGGGATCAGCATTAAAATGGTTTAAATCATATCTGTCTGATCGTTACCAGTTTGTAGACTTAAATGGAGAACAATCTACTCTAATGCAAGTAAAATATGGGGTTCCACAAGGCTCTGTCTTAGGACCCCTACTTTTCACATTATACATGCTTCCCATAGGTATTATTATTAGAAAGCATGGAATTAGCTTCCACTGCTACGCCGATGATACCCAGATGTACATCTCCTCAAAACCGGGAGTAGCATCACACTTGGCAAGGTTAACAGATTGTGTTAAAGACTTAAAAGTTTGGATGACTCATAACTTTCTTCTATTAAATCCAGATAAAACGGAGATCTTGCTCATCGGCAACAAGAACAGCACACAGAACACCCAGCATTTAAATTTTAGTGTAGAGGGATGTACTGTAACCGCTAGTTCCACAGTAAGAAACCTGGGAGTTATCTTAGACAGCAACTTATCTTTTAAAAATCACATCAGTCATACCATAAGAACAGCCTTCTTTCAACTCAGAAATATTTCAAAACTTAGAAACATGTTATCATTATCTGATGCAGAGAAGCTCGTCCATGCATTTATGACCTCAAGACTAGATTATTGTAATGCATTACTAGGCGGTTGTTCAGTATCATTAATAAATAAGTTACAGTTAGTGCAGAATGCAGCAGCTAGAGTTCTAACTAGAACAAAGAAATATGACCATATAACCCCAGTTTTATCATCTTTACATTGGCTACCCATCAAATTTCGCATTGATTACAAAATAATGCTATTGACGTATAAAGCCCTTAATGGATTAGCGCCCAGTTATCTATCAAACCTCCTAACACGGTACAACCCCACACGCACTTTAAGACCCCAAAACTCTGGACTTCTAGTTCCTAGAATAGCAAAGAGCACTAAAGGCGGTAGAGCGTTCTCACATTTAGCCCCTAAACTCTGGAATAGCCTCCCTGACAGCGTCCGTGGCTCAGACTCACTCGCCCAGTTTAAGTGTAGATTAAAGACGTATCTTTTCAATAAAGCCTATACTTAACTCCGTGAAAAACTACGATCTTACATTAAACTATATTAATATTACATTAAACTATATTAATATTACATTAAACTATATTAATATTATGAACAGCAGCTACGCTAATTACGCTCCTCTCTTCTTTTCTTCTTTTCCATACTCATCCGGAGATTCGCGGAGGCTTCGCTCACCATCACCTCACCCCAACAACCAGATCCACCTGGAGATGTTCTGGCGCCCCCTGGACCGCAGCCCACCAACTCCACTCTTCTTCCAATACTCATCCCAAGGCTCCCGGAGGCCCTGCCCACCAGCCCTCAACCTAACAACCAGATTCACCTGGAGATGTTCCGGCACCCCTGGACCTACACCGAACACAGTCATCATCTGTTTATACTATATTATCTGTTTATGTTAATATTATTATATCATCTGTTTATACTACATTATCTGTTCATACTACCAGATCATATGTTTATACCATAGTTTATCACACTGCTGTTGTTACCCAAATGAGGATGGGTTTCCTTTTTGAGTCCGGTTCCTCTCAAGGTTTCTTCCAAAAGGGAGTTTTTCCTTGCCACAGTCGCCCCAGGCTTCCTCATCAGGGACATGTACACCACTTAGTAATTAATTTCTTTTCACTTTGTTGAGTTTAAACTTGTTGGTTTACTGTAAAGCTGCTTTGAGACAATGTCTGTTGTGATAAGCGCTATATAAATTAAACAAACTTGAACTTGAACTGAAGTGTGAGCACCCCTGTTTTAGATACAGTAGTCCTGGGGCCTGTACCATGAAGCCGGATTAGCTGGCTAGCCAGGTAAGTTTAGGATTAGTTTGCACCAATGCTGGGTTTAAGGTACCATGAAAGAAACTTGGCTTCAGTTGGTGTTCATTGCCATGGTAACTTGCGCTGCACGGCTAACCTGCTCCGGGGCAGGTTAAGTTCTGGATTCGAGTTCTCAAAACGAAATTTGACCAATCAGTAGAGAACATTTAAGTGACGCAACTAATTTCTAGTGTCTGTTGCAATGGCTTGTCCTTTTCTGAGAAA
Organism: Danionella cerebrum; assembly: GCA_007224835.1. NCBI lineage: Eukaryota > Metazoa > Chordata > Actinopteri > Cypriniformes > Danionidae > Danionella > Danionella cerebrum. The sequence goes on along the minus strand of SRMA01027174.1, from coordinate 39,048 downwards.
TCCCGTGGACATTTTCGCGCAAATTGTTCGAAGAGCGCTTCGCAGAGAAAGAGTTTTTAGAGGACAGACAAGATCCCATTGCCTTTCCTGATAGTTACTTGTATGAAAGATACAGATTTTAAAAATAATTTAAAATTATTTTAACTGTTAACAGTAGTCCAGTGGTGAAAGCATATTGAAATCCAGTAATTGAAAAGTAGTTAGTAACACTACAACTTTAGTGATCATTCTTCATTTGTCCGGTCGAATGCTTTTAACAATTACACTGTTATTGTAAAGTGTTAGCATAACATATTACGGGCGTGCAAATACATAAACTAACGTTACATATACATAATTAGACCTTGATGTATAAAATATGTATTTAATTTACGCATTAACGCTATCCGCAATCTTTCTCCAACAGTCTTCTCTCGCTTTGGCAGCAGACACGGTATTACTGCGCGCTTGTAAAACGTGCTTAAATTCATTGTATTTCTGCATTATAATAGTTTGCTCCTCAGCGGAGAAATATAAGGACCTCCCTCTCTCCATGTCGAACGCAATTGGTTGTTCGGTGGCACGTCACTCTTTTATGTGCACGCGCGCACCTCAAGTAATCATGCTTAAGGATCAAAGCCTGGGTTAACAAAGAAAGTTGATGAGCTTCATCATGGTACCATTAATGCCTGATTGCATCGGTTTGGATTTGTCAACCCAAAACTAATCCTGTAACTCTGAGTTTGTTCATCTACTTTCATGGTACAGGCCCCAGGTAAAAAAAACCCTCTTGTTTTGCTGACTCTATTTCTTGGAGAAGACCACCAAGCTCTTGTAGCTTCTTGACATCTTTGTTGCCAATTTTGGGGAAGTTGGCAATCCTTTCGAATAGAGATTGCTCTATGACCTCTGGAGAACCATAGCAGCTTTTTAGACGGAACTACATCTTATCCATGTCACAGACACAAGAATGAATACTCACAGGCAAAGCCTCTCGAAAGTACGATTGAAATGAAAACACGGGAAAAGACATAAAAACAACTTCCAAGGACTTAACGAAATGAACTAAAAACGAAACCTAACTCTCACCATAACACGTGATCTTTTGCAACCAATAAGAACTGAGAATGTTACCGGTATATTTCTGCTGCTATTGGAGTATTACACCAGCAGATGTCGCCAAAACAGAAAATAACACATGACACACCAGTTATGTTTTATTTTGTCATTTCATTTTATTGTTAGTTTGATTGCAATCAAAGTATAATGTGTATACCTTATGTCTGCCCTTTTGTTGTGTGTAATTGCTACTTTATATTTGGAATTCTATTTAGATTAGTATGAAGTCTGTTTGATTTGTATATGTTTATTGTTCAATAAATAAAAAAAAGAAATCGAGAGCGTTTCAACCTGTTCTTCTCCGTTCTCTTTGTTAATTCTGGATTCTTCTCAGCACTGCGTTACGGTTTCACCTGCAGGTACCATGGAGAGTAGCACGAAAGGTGAGGTGAAGGGGGAAAAAAGTTGAAATAAGTTACGGGAAGCTTTTTAGACACTGCCTTCTGCAACAGGCTTCTACTAAAGATGAAATAACTGTAAAATGTTATTCACGTTTACTAGTAACCTAACTTACATCTTAAATGACGCTTATTGACAAAACAAGACGTTTATTATTTATTTAAGGCGTAAACTGTTTTTCAAAGCATAAATCGTGTCCGATTCACTTCCACATTTTGACATATAGTCATTTTTTTATATTATGTTCCATAAAAGATACAACGTAACATATTTTGTGATGTCAAGTTAAGACATTTAAAATACAAAATGTTAAAAGAGAGGTTATTACACTTTGCACTCTCAAAAATAGTCTAAATATGTTTTAGTGATGATAGCTGCTTTTCATATTATATATATATATATATATTATAAATAATTATGTTACATCTTTAAAATCATAAAAAGAAGATGCTACTTTGACCATTCGACTAAATAAACAAATTAGCATACGATTTATCACCATTCGTAAATATTTTGTTATACATATACATATTATTATTAAATTGTGCATATGTACGCATGTATCAGTGTTTTGTTTATTTGTTTACATAGTTATGTATTATAAGCTATAATTATAATTTATTTGATGCCAATTTGTCATTTTCTGTTAGTTTTTTTTATAAATAAAAATGATTCATTCATATTGAAGCAGATCGAATGTATGAATTGTTTTTATTTTGTTTAAACCATATTCTTCTTTGTTTTTGGAAAATCTGGGAGTACCTTTTTCAAGAGAGTGTTGAAGGGCATGAAGACACCCTTTCATCGGTGGGATATGTAAGTGGTGGAGTTTTCTCAGTCAGAGATGGATGACTTTGAGCCTGGCCTGGGTATTGTCCAAATCCTCCGCTCAGCACATGCAGACCCTGTCCATCCAGACGTCTGTCTGCCAGGCCACCTCTGCAACCCTCATGATGAGGCACCAGTGCCAGGTTCCTTCAGAACCCAACTTGGAGCGAGTCCACCTCCACCAGAAGCCACTTTTAAGGATGTCCCTGAGGGTGAGTCAGTGGTTCATTTTATTTTCAGTGCTGTATTCTTTATCTTTAGTTATAATTCTCATCTGAAACTTTTGCTAGTCAAAATCTGACAACATTTGTGTTCTAATTACAAAGGTTAACTTTTTGTTTATTTATTTTTAGTTTTTAGAAAAGCCAAGGAAGAGGAAGTCGGTGCGCTCTTTCTTGCATAAATGCAACAAGACTATCAAGAAACTTTTCCTCTGCGGTGGCCAGGACAGAGCCCAACACCCCTCACCAGAGCCAGATCACAAGCTGCAGAATGTTCTCTGCTCCCTCAGGAGGTGCCTTTAATCCCCTCTGATCCTGAACCTGAATCATCTCAGCGTTACCATCCTTCACATCTTGAATTGGAAGATCTAGCATTCGGTGAGTAATTCTCAGGATCTCGAATGAATCAATTATTGTTTTATTGCTTCTGTCGTCTTTAAGTCAATCAAAATAGAAGGTCTTGTGAGAAGGTTAAGAAGTTTGGTTCGGTTCAGATATTTATTACAGCAGATACCGGAAATTTGACAGATCACAAAACCATTTTTTTCTCATCCTTGATGGATTGTCCAATCAGAGTTGATCGTTTTCAGAACATCACATCGAAACATCAAATGGTTTTTGGTCAACGAATGCGTTCTCAAAAACCAAAAGTAGAAACATTTTACAAAATCTCATGATCAGAAGGATTTATGAATTGTGATCAGATTTACTGATGCCTTTTTTTGGTCTTCTCATTGCAGTCTGTGTTGTTTCTTTTCTATTAATTGTCTGAAAATATTTAATGTGTATAACATAAAATGGGAGCAGCACGTTGTCACAGTGAGTAGCACTGTGGCGTTCCAGTTAGAAGGTTGCCGGTTCGAGGCTCGCTGGTGACTTTTCTGGAAGGAATTTACATTTTCTCCCTGTGATTGCGTGGGTTTCCTCTGGGTACTCCGGTTTCCCCCACAATCCCAAAATCATGCGGTTAGGTTAATTGAATAATCAAAATTCCCCTTAGGTGTGAATGTGCGAGTGAATGTTGCCGTGCGATGGACTGGCGACCTGTCCAGGGTGTACCCCTGCCTCTCGCCCAATGTGTGCTGGAGATAGGTACAGCTATGATTACGAATATCTTCTGGTAGAGGGGTGCTATGGGTCTGTTTTTAAAAGAATCCACAGAGAACATAGAAGCAAAAAGGTAGAGAACCTTTCTGAATGCAAGCACCAATCTGCTCCAGACACAGAGATGTTCCTTGACTGTGAAAATCTAGTTGTTTAACAGAGAACAGAGTTCAATTTTGTTTTCTATCTACAGGCTGCAATAAAGTGCATCAACACCTATGGGCTTGAGATTTATCTTAAAGTGATAAGTGTCGACTTTGCTTTCACACTTCATATTCTGTATCATGTTTCAGATCAAACGTAATCTGTATCGTGTTGCCATTTATTGAAATCAACTGTGTTTACTCTTTTAAAATGAAAATAAAGTTTGTACCAAATTCAAAAGTTTGTACCCCAGCTCTTAATATTTTGTAATAATCAATGACAGTCTGATGTCTGAAGAGGTTCTTTATCTTCTCTGTTGGTAAAGTGGCCCATTCTTCTTGGAAAAGACTCAAACTCTTGTAAATTCTTGTGCTGTGTTGCATTAACTGAAACTTTGAGTTCTACCCAGAGTGGATCGCTGATATTGAGGTCAGGAGACTGAGATGCCCACTCTAGAACCTTCACCTTGTTCTAGTGTAACCAATGAAAAGTGTGTTTCACCTTGTGTTTTATATCGTCGTTGTGTTGGAATGTCCTGTAACATCCCATGCGCAGCTCTCAGGCTAATGAGTACAATGTTATCCTCCAGTATCTTTTCATAACATGCTGCATTCATCTTCATCAATTTTGACCAAGTTTCCAGTGCCTTTGGAGACCGACATGATTTCTGCTGTTGCAGAAATGTTTATTTGTTTGAACAGAATCTCTCTTTCAACTTCTTAAAAAGAGTAAACACACTTGTTTGAAAATAAATGGTTTCACCCAACCATGAACCATGAGTGGAAAAAGGCTTTTGGGTTATCGTTCATGTTTCCTGAAAAAATGGTCAAGAAATCAGAAAATTTACAAGGGTATTTAATCTTCTGAGCACAACTGTACAAGAAACAACCCTGCAATCGCAATGATGATCTTTATAATAATGACCTTCATTTGTTTTTCTCCAACATGGAGAGCCTAGACCTGTGCTTGCAGAGGTGGCCATAATGCTCAGATCGGGGACTTCATGCTCTCTTTTCTCTCCTTGTTTAAACCGTAAACGTTTCATCTACAGTACTGTTCAAAAGTGTTGGGCAAGCGTAAAAAAAAGCTGTAAATAAGGAATGCTTTCAGAAAGTTTTAATCATTTATTTTCATCAAAGAAATCTAGCAGTTGTTAGGTGCACTTGCACAGTTTTGAAGCGACTCTGCGGTTAGGTTTTTCCAAACATCTTGGAGAACAACCAGATTTTTGTGGTTGTAGCTTCCTCACATCCTTCAATCTCTTCATGTACTTCCAGACACACTCATGTACTTGCTGCGGACCACAATCAGATACACTTAATAAAAATAATAGCTTTTTATATATTGCTTTTCCAGAAGCTTCACTATTTTTAGAGCATTATTCATTCACCCCACATTCACACACTTCCGAGAATAAGCTACCTTAGTATCCCTCAGCTTCCCTGGGGCAGTCTGACAGGGCCTCCTGCCCACCACTAGTCACACACAACCATACAGGGCAATGTGGATGAAGTGCCTTGCCCAAGGCCACAACAACCGAATGGATCTGGCAGGGCTCGAACCACCAACCCTTCGTATTATGACTTTGTATAACTTGAAAGTATTATGGGTAGTAGGGCAGTCATGGAGCCTGCATAAAGGATGAGTTCTGAAGAGTGCCCCCTATGTGTAAAATCTTAAGTGTAAAAATGGAGATGGGTCTATCTACAACTTGTAAAGCAAGGCATAACTGAAAGGAGGCATAACTGGAAGTAGTGCAACTTAATAAAAACCATGTGAAAACCAAATGTGATTTTGAAAGGATTCTCCAGGTACATCCTCCACTCAGTCACCATCACGTGTTTGAAGTCTCAATTTCTGCTGTTTGTGTTTGGTTACAGTAGACAACAATAATTGTAAGGTGTTAAAGTTTTCTTCAACTTCTACTCACGCCCCTTTCAATTACACCCTATCTTGAAGACCACAAGGCCACATCAAGTCGTCAAAGGCTAGGTTTGTGGAAAGAATGGCTCTACATTTTTTGCCATAATTAAAAAGTATTTATGTTTAAAAGTTTAATAATGAAAGTGTTTTTGACAATTATTTACATTCAGTTTAAATGTTAGTATATTTAATTAGCCTAGGGCACATGTTTTAAATGTGTGGGGAAACCGCAGCACCCAAAGGAAAAACCATTACATGTGGCCCATTTCATTATGGAGATAAAATACAATGAAGTTATTAAAACCAGAAGCTACAGATTCATGAGCAGGTACATCGCGATAAGCTGGTCACCGACCATCACCTGGGAAGACACCGTCAGTGCTAACAATCCTGAGCACAACCCAATCATAATCACCTGCTTCCACTTACTCTGTCAACCACTCACAGCTCCACATAAAAAAACCCATTTACCAGAAGCCCAGTGTCTGTCGTCAAGGTCATTCCCTGTGAATCACTTCCTGGACTCCCGCTGGCTTGCTGTTCTCTGTCGATGTCTCTGTGTATTTGCTCGTCCACTTACCTGTGTTTCACTTCTCCTCAGATCTCTAATGTACCTTCCCATGGTCTCCTGTTGGTCGTGATCCTCATCTTCGGATTGGTCACAGAGTGAGAGTGTGTGCTGGTTAGCACCCTGGCCGTGCGTACTCTCCTCCCTGCCTAATGCTGGATAACACTTACATCTGGTGCTTACTCACCTGCGGATCTCTGCTGGAATACCCATGGACACATCTGCACCGAATACTACTAACCGCCCCCAAAATTTGTACGAGGTTGTGTAAATATTTAATTTAAACAACTTGTAAAATTTAAAACACTTACCGCGGCACTCTGGATAACTTGGAGGAATACATCGACGATTGTTTTGATCAATACGCGATGGGCAGATCAAAGAAGAAAGCTAGCCCGGCAGCTTCTGCTACAAACACGACACCTTCAAGCAAACGACTGCGTCCCTCGGATTCACCTGGAGACTCCCAACCTGATGGAGGACTGAGGGAAATCCTGGAGTCAATTGAGCTGCGTCTGGCTAGCTTTGACGCCAGTTTGGCCTTAGTGGAAGTTCTGCACCGGGAGTTCACAGCGATCCGCGAATCGCTGGAATTCAGTCAGCAACAGGTTGTAGAACTCTCTAAATCGAACGAAGCCCTGAAGACACACGTGAATACTCTCTCTGAAGATGTCGCTCGGTTAAATGGCGAGAACAAACATATTAAAGAGACCATGCTGGACCTGCAAGCGCGCAGTATGCGCGACAATCTCGTCTTCATGGGGATCGCGGAGAAACCGGGGGAGAACGTGGAAGAAACAATCCAACAATTCATAAAAGACAAGCTGAAGATAAAAGAAGAAGTTGTTGGACGCATCAAAATTCACCGCGCTCATCGCCTGGGGGGGGGGAAAGCGGATGATCAGCGACCACGACCCATCGTGGCAAAGTTCACTGATTTCAAGCAGAAAGTGCTTTTAAAGTCACACGGCCGTGAATTAAAAGGCACGAACTTCAGCGTTAACGACCAATACCCCCGGGAGATCCTGGACAGGAGGAAGCGACTCTTTCCATTGAGAATAAGGTTCCTGGACCAGGGATGTAAAGCTGTGATAAGCGTGGACCGTTTATACGTCAACAACCAGTTATACCGCGACAAAGAAGCTACCCCGTGGGTCTACTAATTTCAGGTGGTGAGATTTATAAATAATAATGTCATTTTCACCTCTGTATCAACACGACAATGCACCGTCTCACAGGTAAGAGCTGTTTATGTCCTTACTATTAATAATGAGTATACAGGATGTTCGTCACTCCTTTTTTGCTTTTGTTCTCTCCTTCACTCTTTTCTTCATTTTTGGAACTCTCAGAAACTCTTTCCCTTCCATCACACACTTCCTTACACTTATTTCGTTTTTTCTCTGCCTGATAAATACACAATTTATTAATCTATACTATCCTCGAGCACTGATAAACAGATACTCCATAACTCACCTAGTTACTAATATAGACTCACTTCATGAAAAGCAGCTAACACACACGCATGTATCGGTTCATGCCAGCACTAGCCCTGTGTACTTGCATGAATGCCTAGATTAACATGAACACAAGCTCTGCTAACAGAAACCAGCCAATCAACTAACTATGACATCACTTAGGTTTGTCACTTGGCATTAATAAGGAAGATAAGAGAATTAAAGTTTTAAACCATTTACATAAGTTAAGTTGCGAATGCGTCAGTTAGAACAAATGAACAAACTTCATCTAGATTTAACCTTCAAAGAGGAACCAGACAAGGCTGCCCACTCTCTCCCTCACTATTTGCTATTTTCATTGAACCACTGGCGCAAGCAATTAGGCAAAACATTCAAATTACTGGAATAAGTACAAAAAATATACATCACAAAATAAGTCTTTATGCAGATGATGTGTTATTATTTCTCCTTCATCCACATCTCTCTCTTCCAGCAGCTATTAATGTTATTGAATCATTTTCAGCTGTCTCTGAATACTCTGTAAACTGGGGGAAATCAACAGTTATGCCACTCAACACGGTTCTTCAGAACCCTTCCTTTTCCACCACTTTTAATTCGGGGAATATTAAATATCTTGGCATTGAATTCTCACCGAGGCTGTCGGATCCGGTACAACTAAATTACTCACCACTACTTAAAAGAATAGAGGATGACCTCAAAAGATGGCAACACTTACCATTTTCACTTATGGGAAGGGTTGCCAGCATTAAAATGATGGTCATGCCCAGAATTAATTATCTGTTATCAATGATTCCTAACCAGTCGTCCCGGGATTGGTTCAAATCATTGGACTCTCATTTCTCCAGATTTCTATGGAAAGGCAAACCTCCACGCATTAGCTTGCACAAGCTTAGGAAATCCAAATACTGCGGTGGCCTGGAGCTGCCAAACGTATACCATTATTTCCTATGCCATAGAGTGGTGCACTTGTACCAATGGATTAATTCTAATTCGACTGAACTCACCTGGCTCGACATTGAACAGACATTTTGCAAAGAAATTAAGATAGCAGATTTACCGTTTATAAACTCTAAGATTAAACATCACAACTGCTTTCAGAATATCAGCATACGTACTTCACTGACAGCCTGGTGGGAATTTCTTAAGATAACGGGCTCACCGCTTGCTCCTTGCCAGCACACACCAATTTGGAACAACCCAGACTTCTTACTAAACAAAAGGGCAGTATATTTTCCAAATTGGCAAAATAATGGAATAACACATTTTAGACATATAATTGTCAACAACAAAATAATTTCATTTGAAGATTTGGTTCTTAAATACGGATTACCAACTAACAAATTTTTAGAATATCAACAGCTCAAATCTATCATTCTTTCAACATGCAAAAAGCACATGACTCTGCAGCTACCCACAGTAATTGAACAATTTATTGGGTTGACAACCCCGAGGTTAATATTCAAAATCTATAAATTACTGTTAAAAACAGACAACATTGTATGTCTCCCCACCACTAAATGGAACGAAGAGTTATCTGTAAATGGAAATCAACCATTCTGGAACCGGATATGCTTAAACACATTTAAAGCATCTACAAACCCAAATTTACAACTAATACAGTATAAAATACTTCACCGAACTCACTACACAGGTCAAAGATTGTTCCAGATGGGTCTCTCAGACACTAACATTTGCTAACACTGCACTAACAATACAGTTGACCACTATCTACATGCTCTTTGGTCCTGTACACCAGTGCAAAAATTCTGGCAAGCAGTCTGCTGTCAGCTAACATCATGGGTTAACCACCTCATTTCACCAACTCCAGCACTGTGCTTATTGGGTGACCTAGACAGTACACGGTTAGAACTCGAGGCTAACACATCACTATTAATTCTCACTGTTATGCTTGTAGCAAAGAAAACCATTCTTATGAACTGGAAAACGAAAAAAAAACTAAGCATCACTCAATATAACAACATGTTATTAAACTATCTCACCCCGGAAATGTTGTCTGCCTTCACATAAATAGTTTTTTTGTCACTTCTTATTAATGCCCCTATTCCTCTGAATTTTAGTTAGAGGATCTGAACAGGGCACCGGTTCCTGCTCTCGGATGGGTGTGCTTCAGGTGGGACTGCCCCCTCCTCTGGGACGACATGTAGTTTGTGGACCCGTCTCCGGGGGTGCTACTGCTCTTGCCTCGCCGGGTGCCGGCTGCTCCTGCGGGGAAGGGGGGCTCTGTGGTCCGGGGGTGGGGGGGGTGGGCTCTGTGCCCGGGCGGCGGGGGGTGTGGTGTGCTCAGTGTGGCCGGATTGGCCTCTTGGGCGGTGTGTGGGGGCCTCTGGGGTCCGTGCTCGCGGGTGCCGCTGCCGTTGCAGCCGCCTGGTGGTGGGCCTGTCCGCGCCCGTGCTGCGGCCGGGGCCCGCCGGGTGGGGGTTGGGGGTGGGGTGGTGGGTGGTGGCTCGGGGACCGGTTGGGGGCTGTGGGGGTTGGCCGCGCTGGGTGTGGCGGGGTCTCCTTCTCAGGTACTGCTGACTCTGTGCGCACGTGACCAGCAGTTCTTGGATGTGTTTGCGTGTGTGTGTGTGGGTGTGTGTGTGTGTGAGTGTGCATGTAGAGGGGGGTGTGTTTGGGTGAATGCGTGTGTATGTGTGGGCATAGCGGTGGGTGGATGAGTGTGAACGAATGAGTATGGATTGGATCCGAAGGGGGGCAGCTGCCGCCTGGTTTCCCGCGTCCCCCCCTTGGTGACTCTACCGTGTCCCCCGGGACGGGGGGCGGTGCCACCCCTGGGTGGGGGGCGGTCGGCTCGTCGGCATGGTGCCCGCATCGGCTCCTGGTACATTTCCTCCACCCCCACACATAGGATCCCGGGGGTCTCAGTCTCTGTGGGGGATTGGGGGGGGTCGGCCTATCACGGATCAGCCCCCCCCGGCATACTCCAGGCCAGGGGACCCCCAGTTTTAATTCAGTTAGACACTCAACATCTCCAGGGCACTGGAGAGGGGCCTGCCTCCTGGAGTGGTCAGAGGACCAATAACATCTGGCACTGACCAGCTTCGGGAGCCGGTCTCCCCCCCGGTGCCCCAAATATCACTTGCAAGGACACACTACATTTCGGATTGTCCACATCTGATGGGTGGGGCTGCAGATTTGTGGCCCCCCCCCAAAATTCTAGGGCAGAGATGACAGCCCTCTTATTTTACATACATATTAGACACGCAGGGAATGGGGGGTGGTGCCTGGACGTCAGCTGTCAACCAACGGTGACGCCCCAGGACATCACTCCCCAGTTTTAATGCAACTTATCTCTTCAACATATACACAAACACATACACTACACTCCAACTGGCGGCAGATGATGGGCAGTGGGTGGGCGGCCGTCTCTGTCTCCCGTCCGGGGTGGGTATATGCCCTCCGTCAGCGCGGGCCCGTGGGATCCCCGGGTGGGCGCTGGTCCACTGGACGGTGACTGACCGCCCTTCGAGTATGAATGGGCGTATGGATGGAATGATTGATGAATGGATGGAGGACTGGGGGAGGGGGGAGGGGTCTGAGGCTGCTGGTCGTGGTGGGTGCGGGGTCGGGTTGTGGCTGGGGGGGTGGCTCCGCTGCGCCTTGTGCGGTCTCCCTCTCTGCCCTCTTCTGGTCTCCTGGTCTCCTCCGCCTCCTCACCCCCCCACCTGCGGGGAAGGGGGGCTCTGTGGTCCGGGGGTGGGGGGGTGGGTGCTGTGCCCGGGCGGCGGGGGGGGTGGTGTGCTCGGTGTGGCCGGATTGGCCTCTTGGGCGGTGGGGGGGTACCTCTGGGGTCCGTGCTCGCGGGTGCCGCTGCCTTTGCGGCCGCCTGGTGGTGGTCCTGTCCGCTCCCGTGCTGCGGCCGGGGCCCGCCGGGTGGGGGTTGGGGGTGTGGTGGTGGGTGGTGGCTCGGGGACCGGTTGGGGGCTGTGGGGGTTGGCCGCGCTGGGTGTGGCGAGGTCTCCTACTCAGGTACTGCTGACTCTGTGCGCACGCGACCAGCAGCTCTTGGACGTGTGTGTGTGTGTGTGTGTGTGTGTGTGTGTGTGTGTGTGTGTGTGCGCGTGTGTGTCTGTGTGTCTGTGTGTGTGTGTGTGTGTTTGTGTGTGGATTGGAGGGCTGATTGAATGGGCGTATGGATGGAATGATTGATGAATGGATGGAGGACTGGGGGCGGGGTCTGAGGCTGCTGGTCGTGGTGGGTGCGGGGTCGGGTTGTGGCTGGGGGGGTGGCTCCGCTGCGCCTGGTGCGGTCTCCCTCTCTGCCCTCTTCTGGTCTCCTCCGCCTCCTCACCCCCCCGCCTCCCTGGTGGGGCCGCGGCCGGGCACGGGTCCGGGGGCATTGCCGCCGGGGGCTGTGCGGGTGGCGGTGGTCGCGGGTGGGGTCTGCTGGGGCCTCCCTGTGCTGTCGGGGGGGCCGGCCTGGCCCCTGTCGGGTCGGCCGCCCCCCCGCTGTGGCGGGCGCATCCCCGCTGTCTCGCTTCCGGCCGCGGGGCATTTCTCTCTGGGGGTGCTGACGGTTCCCGGTGGGGTGGGGTGGGGTGGGATGCTCTGGCTCGGGAGCCCGGGGCCCCGGTCATGTCGGCCCACGGGGGGTGGAACGATCCACCAGGTTACTTCGGTCTGATTGCAGAGCCGGTTCTGTGTCGGACCTCGAAGCGCACTCGGGCATAGAGGAGTGAGGGTGATTCGTGGGAAGTTGGTCGGCCACTGGTGGGTTGGGTCTGCTGTCCCTGGGCACCGTGTGCTGCAATTGTTTGTTTGTTATATATGTGTGGTTCGTCCAGCTCGCTGTTTGTGATCTTTGGTAAGTTATGTATTTTTCCTTCCATGTAGCTGAGTTGCTTTTTAAAGCATACAACATTATTATCACCTCACTTAAGATATTGTCTGTGTATGTATGTATATTTAAACATGTGTGTATGTGTGCCTGAATATACAAACTGCAATAACTGTTTTACATGAACAATAACAAACGGACATGGACAAAATGAACTGTTACTAGGACTTATGCGTCATGTTCAGGTAGGTATTTATTTATTTTATTTTTTATTCATTTGCAAATTTTTTTTTTCTTCACTTCTAAATTATTATCATTATTATTATTATTATTATTATTATTATTATTTTCCTCTCTTCGTCTTTTCCTCTTCCTTTCTTTCATTTTCACTTGTGTACCTTCACCCTTCCCCAATCCTTTGTCCACTCCCCCTTTTGGTTCGGCACTGTCTTGTCCTGACACAACTATTATAAACGTACTCGCGGGAACCACAACTAATAAATATTTAATAAATACATTCAATTTTCCAATCCAGAGGAGAAAACACCACACCAGGTGTTTTACTCCTCTGGAGAAAGCAAAACTGTCCAACTCAGCAAGGCATGTACTCCCCCATGTGATGGCTTTTGAGCAGGACAGGACAAGGGAAAAAAAAAAAAAAAAGAATACTACTAACCTATGGACTCATCTGAGTGCCGCTCCAACAAAGGAATACACTCAAGAACTCTGGCACTGTTGTGAACAGTCTTATTGTGAACAAAAGGCTCTTTAAAAAACTCTTTATGTTATATCGTGGTCCTCTTATTTGTAGATCAGGGTCAGTATGACCAAAAAGTCTTTGCCTTCTCCTTTCCACATCCATTGACACGTACAACTTGCAGCAGATCACCCTCTCATCAAATCGACCATTTCGTAACCCCAAAAAGAACTCTGCAGACACAGACAGCTGCAATAGATTCCCTTTTGGGGTTACAGGGGTAACATCAGGCACATCAGGCAATAGACAGGTCACCAGTCCATCGCAGGGCAACAACCACAATCACTCACACATTCACACTTAAGGGGAATTTAGATGTACCCAGAGGTAAACATGCAAAAAAAGAAAGGTTACTGGCGAGCCTCAAGGTTGCAATAGATTCATCCTCCAAATAGAACTCTTCATGGAGATAAACCCTGAATATTTTTATTATGGGTGGCAGTAGTCAGCTGGTAGACTCGTATGCCAACATTTCCACAAAGTTTTTTATATATCTCCCTAGAGTGGACTCATACACAAGCAGATACGGAGATGTGAACAGGACAAGGACACTGTAGCAAGCAACAGTGTGCTTCCAAACTCTAGCCAACAATCCTTGATAGCCATCTTCAGATGTGGCCTGAACAAAGATATATAAAAAAAATCCTACTACATACTACAAAAAACCCTGCACTTTGGCCAAACAACTGAACACCTTCTCAGAGAACACCCTAGACACATCCTGAGCCTGGTGCTCATCAAAGAAAGCTAATCCAGAGTATGCTCGATGGTCAGCTGGGAAGAGGAGATGGCTTGCATTGAATCTGTTTTGAATGCTCAGTTGAAAAGGAAGGATTAAAGGTGTTCTTGTATGCATACCGCTCTTTGCATAGTTTGAGGAAGTCCTTTGCTCTCAGGCGCTGCGTTTCATGGACAATTCAAAATTGGCAGTTTATGAAAAGAAAGATGGATGCCATCGCTGGTTGGTTGCAGAGCGATGGTGAAAGGGAGTGGAGGCTCTGCTGTAGTGGCCTGGCATTCTCAGTCCACGTTAAAGATAGTCCAAACTCAAGAAAACTTCCGACATTACTTTCTCGAACTGACTTCTCTTTCTGAGTTGTGTCCTGCATGTTGGTGATGGCTTGGGCTCTCCAGGGGTCAAAGGTAAAAAAATCCACTGTTGGCTTTGATGGCTTAGTTGGCTCTCTCTGGTTCTTGATAAGGCCTGCTCCCTTACCTTGCCCATCCTGCACTTCGAACACAGCTGTAAACTGTGTGTGTGTGTGTGTGGGGGGGGGATCTTGAGTTGAGTTAAAGCTTAATTCACTAAGTTTTATGAAAGTTATGTTCTTCGATCTGATCAAGCCCCACACCATTTACTGTGGCATCTATGGACACCAGATTCGCATCTCCCCAACCAAACCTTCTAGAAAACAACCAAACTGCTCAACCACTCCAATGACGATCAAATCCTTAACAAGGAAAACCTCTTGGAGAAGGTGTTGTCACCAGCTATACACCTTCCATGACTTTTCAAATTGGCATGTTCCACAGAGAAACCAAAAGGGTCCTTCGTCAGGCCCAAGGGTATGTTATACTAGGGAGACCCTGGCTCTTTCAGAACAAGCATTTTAACTTTCCTTCTGTTGCCCTTACTGAGACTGTAAAGAGAACCTTTGACTTAGGGTGCCCCATCTATCCTCACGGCATCCACCTGTGCATCACACTGTTCATCTTAAGCTGAATCAATAAAAGACAACATATAATAAAAATAAATATGGTATTGCTTGCTATGCTTTCTTATGTTTTTTAATTCTTTAAAACTGAGTGTTTTGATTTCTGACATAAATATTATACAGTTGTTTGTAATCTGATATTTTGCTAATGGTTTGTTATCTTACTCCGAGGTTGGCTTTGCCTGAGATGAATCTATATCACTGTGCTGCACTGGACCAGAGGACGAATGCCTTTCGCGGAGCATGCAATGGTGCTCATCCGTGAGTATCACCACGGCTTCGCCACACCCCATGGACTGATGTCATTGAGCCTGCTGAGTGTTCTAAGCAGTCTGCCATCTTGCTAACATTCCACTGTCAACTGGCTCACCTTCTTGGACCAACAGTTTCTCCTGTCATAATCTGTGACAAACTGGACACTAAAGAGCTCTAGGTTTTGAGCTAGTGAGCAAACACCTAACTACTGGCCTGCTGCTCAAGGGCCTCGAGACTGAAGTCTCTCTCTGTTCAAAAATAATTTTTGTTGTTTTATTGTGTTATGATTCGGTTTAGGGAAAAAAAGGTCTTAGAGAGGGATAATGTGGTTGCGATAATTATTTTCTTATCAGGTATAAATAGTTTAACTGTTTTAAATCTTCAGTATTGTTCCTGCTTGACTATTCTTCCACTTTTCGTGTACAGAGCGAAATTTGTCATGACATTACCTTTGAACATTTAAACTCCTGACTTTACATGTTTCTGTAACATGTTTTTCTCATCTATTAATTTGATTTGTCAGTGTCTGGGATCAGCCCATCTTAGTATTGTATTTAAGACTGATGAAGGCACCTGATCATGAAGACTGATGATCAGTGAAAGAGCATTCTAATTCTCTGCAGGGAAGCAAGTGATATTAGTGAAAGTATGAAGAGATCAAACACATTTATACTACACACTTGTAGTATACCAAAGTGAGATTCTTGACAAAATAATTCTAATTTTGTGAATGCCCTTTAATGTAATATTGAGCATCATGCATGATGATGTAAAGCTTTTTTCTTGAGTGGACCTCCAATGCCTGCTTTGTAGTTAACCCTTAGAAGTCACTGGCACTCTCTTACTTTTGGACCACTACTGCTGGCCCTCTATTGGATAGTACATGAATTGTGACTTCATCCATTACTGAAACACAGTGTAGATACCAATCTTTAAAAGTGTTCTGTCAATGTAAAGATTAAAATAATTGTTCAAAACATTGTGTTTTGGACTTTTCCCTTAATCTATCATGATGTTGACTTCCATAAAACTGGTCATAAATATTAAAAATAAAACTATTCAGAGTAAATAATTATTCTAATTGAACCTTTTTAAATGGTCAAAACCTGTGGTATCGTAAATAATTATTTCATATTCACATATTCATTTCTAATGAATAATAATGTACTGTGTTTTGTGATTGTAATACATTAAGAACCAGTAGTGGGCGCTATGTTGATAGAGATTTACCTGGTTACTACGTGCTTTTAGAAGAGAAGAGAGAGAAATAAAGTAATGTTAATGAATGTAAAGTGTCAAAAGCTAACTTTATTTAAAGAACTTATGCCAAATTAATTTAGAGTAAATGATATGAAAATAAAAAAACGTGAGAGATTGAAAGAAAAATGTGTGGAGTAGTATTTATACTCTTTCTGGAATCCCCTTTGACGCACACACAAAAAACAAAAACATTACAAAGAGGCACTGGCATCACATGATGTGTATTTGGACATGGCACTTTGCGACTGAATATTTGCTCTGTTTCCGGCGTCAAACTAAACTTCGGAAGTGTATCGCATGATTTCAGATGTTTTTATTCTCTTTTTGAGATGCCTTTTGACACAATAAAACTGCTCAAAATGATGCGCTGGCATCACATGATCTGTATTTTGACATGGCACTTTTTGACGGAATATTTGCTCTTTTTCCTGTTCTGGAGAACTATGGATCAATCTACACTTCGGAAGTGTAGCGCATGATTTCAGATTATTTTATTTTTTTTCTGAGATGCCTTTTAACACAATAAAACTGCTCAAAATGATGCGCTGGCATCACATGATCTGTATTTTGACATGGCACTTTTTAACGGAATATTTGCTCGTTTTTCCGGTTCTTGAGAACTATGGATCAATCTACACTTCGGAAGTGTAGCGCATGATTTCAGATGATTTTATTCTCTTTCTGAGATGCCTTTTAACACAATAAAACTGGTCAAAATGATGCGCTGGCATCACATGATCTGTACTTGGACTTGGCACTTTGCCACGGAATATTTGCTCGTTTTCCCGGTTCTTGAGAACTATGGACAAACTAAACTTCTATAGTGTAGTGCATGATTTCAGATGTGTTTATTGTTTTTCTGAGATGCCTTTTAACACAATAAAACTGGTCAAAATGATGCGCTGGCATCACATGATCTGTATTTTGACATGGCACTTTTTGACGGAATATTTGCTCGTTTTCCCGGTGCTTGAGAACTATAGATCAAACTAAACTTCTATAGTGTAGCGCATGATTTCAGATGATTTTATTCTCTTTCTGAAATGCCTTTTTGACACAATAAATCTGCTCAAAATTATGCGCTGGCATCACATGATCTGTATTTTGACATTGCACTTTGCCACGGAATATTTGCTCGTTTTCCCGGTTCTTGAGAACTATGGATCAAACTAAACTTCGGAAGTGTAGCGCATGATTTCATATGATTTTATTCTTTTTCTGAAATGCCTTTTGACAGAATAAAACTGCTCAAAATGATGCGCTGGCATCACATGATCTGTATTTGGACATGGCACTTTCCACGGAATATTTGCTCGTTTTCCTGGTTCTTGAGAACTAAGGATCAAACTAAACTTTGGAAGTGTAGCGCATGATTTCTGTTAGAAAAATGATGAAATGTGATTTCTGTTGCAGGTCCCACCTCCGGAGACCCAGCAGACAGATTACTGTTCCTGTAAAACAGGATAATTGAAAAACAATCACGGAGTCACGTTTGTCCTTTTGCAGCTCCTCTGGCGATCTGCACATTTATTGTACAGCATCAGTTAACAAATAATAAATGTCACTCTAGAACAAATAGTATCAAACATATAATCACTCTAGTGTCCACAACATCAGAAACCAATCATACTGTCTCATCTTTTTCCCCTTTGAGTTGTCCTCAAAATACTCAGTAGTTATTTAAATCAATATTAACAATAACTACAAATGTATAATTTATAGATGTATCTATATGTCTATAACTTAGTATGAACTATTACTCCTATTTTTTTTAAATAATAATGTCAACTGAATTTGACGTTTTCTCTCATGGAGAGCATTTGAGAGAGAGCGAGACTCTGAGCTGCAGCAGCTGTCTGTCTCTCTTCAGTGGGTGGTCACGTGACCTCTAAGCGCGCCAAACATGAGTGCTGAGGAAGCCTCATGGAGCCTTTTAACTAGAATAAACTATTTACACGATTAAACGAATGGCTTTCCCTCAAAACAACAATACAACTATACAGACTTATTACATAGATCACTGGAGCACACTTACTAACTTATCTTCAAACATAAGTACAAACATAACATACTTTAAACCACTTCTTACACTTGCCCATATTCCACACATCAACATTATATACATTCACTGTAATAGTATTGTTCTAATCTAGCCACAGGGGTTGCAAGCCAGTGACTTCTGTGCCGGTCCCAAGCCCGGATAAATAGAGAGGGTTGCGTCAGGAAGGGCATCCGGCGTAAAATATGCCAAAACCAAATATGCTAGTCACCAAATCGATTTTCATACCGGATCGGTCGAGGCCCGGGTTAACAATGACCGCCTCCGGTGCTGTTGACTTACAGGGTGCCGGTGGAAATTGGACTACTGTTTGTCGAAGAAGGAGAGGAGGGAGAAGGATTCGTCGACAGAAAGAGAACAGGAAAGGCAGGAGGGTAGATCTGAGAATAGGGACCCTTAACGTTGGTACAATGACAGGGAAGGGTAGGGAGCTGGCGGACATGATGGAGAGAAGGAAGGTAGATATTCTGTGCGTGCAGGAGACCAGATGGAAGGGTAGCAAAGCGCGTAGTATTGGAGGAGGATACAAACTGTTTTACTATGGTGTGGACAGGAAGAGAAATGGATCCTGAAGGAGGA
>SRMA01027174.1:0-19855 GCA_007224835.1 Danionella cerebrum | reverse complement strand
TTTGACCCCGTGAATCAACAGCCGTGAATCTTTGTGGCATTAATTCAACTGGAAACAATCCTCAGAGATTTTGCTTCATATTGACATGATGGCATCAAATTTGCTGCTATTTTGATGATAGCATCAAAACTGCTGCACATCCACAATGCGAATCTCCTGTTCTACTACAGCCCAAAGATGCTCTACTGAATTGAGATCTGGAGACTGTGGAGGTCATTAGAGTGAACTCGTCATTTCAAGAAACCAGTCTGAGATGATTCAAGCTTTATGCCATGGAGCGATATCTTGCTGGAAGTAGCATCAGAAGATGGGCACACTATGGTCATAGAGGGACATAGTGTCCGCAACAATACTGGGAGACTGTGACATTGATACAAAGAAACTTTCCCTACACCATGACCAGCAGCCTGAACTGTTGATGCAAGGAAGGATGTATCTATGCTTTCATGTTGTTGACACCAAATTCTGGCCCTAGCATCCGAATGTTGCAGCAGATAACTAAACTTCTATAGTCTAGCGCATGATTTTAGATGATTTTATTCTCTTTCTGAGATGCCTTTTAACACAATAAAACTGCTCAAATTGATGCGCTGGCATCACATGATCTGTATTTTTGACATGGCACTTTTTGACGGAATAATTGCTCTTTTTCCGGTTCTTGAGACCTATGGATCAAACTGAACATCTATAGTGTAGCGCATGATTTCAGATGATTTTATTCTCTTTCTGAGATGCCTTTTTGACACAATAAATCTGCTCAAAATGATGCGCTGGCATCACATGATCTGTATTTGGACATGACATTTTTTGACGGAATAATTACTCTTTTTCCGGTTCTTGATGTGGCCGCGCCAGGCCAGCGCCGAACCAGCCCGGGGGCACAGATTTGTTGGTCTCCTGGTATCAGGAGGGAGGAGTGTCAAATATATATATTTTTGACAAAGGAGAGTCCAGAATTTTAGCAAGTGGATTTAAACAATTTGACCAATAAACCAAAAGGGCACGCAGACACGTGAAGCCGGGTAAAAGTAAGGGCAAGAGGCGGGGGTCAGAATTAGACAATTTTTATTAAATGTGAAAATACTAATTAAAAATGTACGTGCTAGGCTATTTAAAAGAGAGACTGAATGAGCTCTCGCTCTCGGGACTGGTAGCGGGTGGAGCAGCCGGCAGCAGGGCCTTACTAGACGCCAACGCCCACACTCACACAGCAATCCTCCCCGGACGGGAAAACAGCACAAGACACCAAACCCCAAAATCACTCGTGGTCACAGCACTCGCCACCCTAAGATTGGCTCCACTGACCCGCTGCTCCACGCGACACCAGCACCCTGTAAAAAAAGGCACAACTCACACACACACACACACACACACACACACACACACGCACGCACGCACACACACACACACACACACACACGCGCGCACACACAATTGCTTAAAAACAAATAATCCAGCACATAAGAGTTCACTATAATTGTATAAAAACGGAATATCCAGGTGGGCAGGGAAGAGAAACCTTAGTCCACAGTTAGAAAGCACGTTGGAGAGGTTAGTCCTGAGTTGCAGAACCACAGCTTGTAGAGCGGGTATAAGTTGTTTGTGTTCTCCACTCAGGCAGCGCCACAGCCGCAGCAGCGCTGGCAACCACGGGGAAGCCTCAAATCAGTGACGCAATAGGGGAATCCCACCCGTGCTTCCGGGTCAGCAAAGCAGCAGTGTCTATAACTAATTAGGGCAGACTTTTCAGGCGAGGTTTGTTGGCGGAGGCTCCTCTGAGCTCCGAGCAGAGGCTCTTTTGCACGCCAGTGAATGATTGATCGCTACGCCTGAAGCAGAGATTACAGGTGTGTTTACAGCCGAGACGCCGATCAGCACACGCAGCCACCGCGCAGAAAGCAATACTGTTGCGATCTAGCAATGATACGGTCGGGAAACAATCCTGGCACACGAAGCCGGCACCCATGGGAACACACGGAGGGATCGAAAATAGGAGTCCCTTTATATGGCAAATTGTGGAACGCCATTGGCTAGCGGTATTTAATTGAATAATCAGCGCCAAGCGAAATTCATCATACCACATTGAGAACTATGGATCAAACTAAACCTCTATAGTAAAGCGCATGATTTCAGATTATTTTATTCTCTTTCTGAGATGCCTTTTAACACAATAAAACTGCTCAAAATGATGCGCTGGCATCACATGATCTGTATTTTGACATGGCACTTTTTGACGGAATATTTGCTCTTTTTCCGGTTCTTGAGAACTATGGATCAATCTACACTTCGGAAGTGTAGCGCATGATTTCAGATTATTTTATTCTCTTTCTGAGATGCCTTTTAACACAATAAAACTGCTCAAAATGATGCGCTGGCATCACATGATCTGTATTTTGACATGGCACTTTTTGACGGAATATTTGCTCTTTTTCCGGTTCTTGAGAACTATGGATCAATCTACACTTCGGAAGTGTAGCGCATGATTTCAGATTATTTTATTCTCTTTCTGAGATGCCTTTTAACACAATAAAACTGCTCAAAATGATGCGCTGGCATCACATGATCTGTATTTTGACATGGCACTTTTTGACGGAATATTTGCTCTTTTTCCGGTTCTTGAGAACTATGGATCAATCTACACTTCGGAAGTGTAGCGCATGATTTCAGATTATTTTATTCTCTTTCTGAGATGCCTTTTAACACAATAAAACTGCTCAAAATGATGCGCTGGCATCACATGATCTGTATTTTGACATGGCACTTTTTGACGGAATATTTGCTCTTTTTCCGGTTCTTGAGAACTATGGATCAATCTACACTTCGGAAGTGTAGCGCATGATTTCAGATTATTTTATTCTCTTTCTGAGATGCCTTTTAACACAATAAAACTGCTCAAAATGATGCGCTGGCATCACATGATCTGTATTTTGACATGGCACTTTTTGACGGAATATTTGCTCTTTTTCCGGTTCTTGAGAACTATGGATCAATCTACACTTCGGAAGTGTAGCGCATGATTTCAGATTATTTTATTCTCTTTCTGAGATGCCTTTTAACACAATAAAACTGCTCAAAATGATGCGCTGGCATCACATGATCTGTATTTTGACATGGCACTTTTTAACGGAATATTTGCTCTTTTTCCGGTTCTTGAGAACTATGGATCAATCTACACTTCGGAAGTGTAGCGCATGATTTCAGATTATTTTATTCTCTTTCTGAGATGCCTTTTAACACAATAAAACTGCTCAAAATGATGCGCTGGCATCACATGATCTGTATTTTGACATGGCACTTTTTGACGGAATATTTGCTCTTTTTCCGGTTCTTGAGAACTATGGATCAATCTACACTTCGGAAGTGTAGCGCATGATTTCAGATTATTTTATTCTCTTTCTGAGATGCCTTTTAACACAATAAAACTGCTCAAAATGATGCGCTGGCATCACATGATCTGTATTTTGACATGGCACTTTTTGACGGAATATTTGCTCTTTTTCCGGTTCTTGAGAACTATGGATCAATCTACACTTCGGAAGTGTAGCGCATGATTTCAGATTATTTTATTCTCTTTCTGAGATGCCTTTTAACACAATAAAACTGCTCAAAATGATGCGCTGGCATCACATGATCTGTATTTTGACATGGCACTTTTTGACGGAATATTTGCTCTTTTTCCGGTTCTTGAGAACTATGGATCAATCTACACTTCGGAAGTGTAGCGCATGATTTCAGATTATTTTATTCTCTTTCTGAGATGCCTTTTAACACAATAAAACTGCTCAAAATGATGCGCTGGCATCACATGATCTGTATTTTGACATGGCACTTTTTGACGGAATATTTGCTCTTTTTCCGGTGCTTGAGAACTAAGGATCAATGTACACTTCGGAAGTGGAGCGCATGATTTCAGATTATTTTATTCTCTTTCTGAGATGCCTTTTAACACAATAAAACTGCTCAAAATGATGCGCTGGCATCACATGATCTGTATTTTGACATGGCACTTTTTGACGGAATATTTGCTCTTTTTCCGGTTCTTGAGAACTATGGATCAATCTACACTTCGGAAGTGTAGCGCATGATTTCAGATTATTTTATTCTCTTTCTGAGATGCCTTTTAACACAATAAAACTGCTCAAAATGATGCGCTGGCATCACATGATCTGTATTTTGACATGGCACTTTTTAACGGAATATTTGCTCTTTTTCCGGTTCTTGAGAACTATGGATCAATCTACACTTCGGAAGTGTAGCGCATGATTTCTGTTGATGAAATGATGAAATGTGATTTCATGACTCCATGTTTTTGTAGATACTAAATGTATGATTTATCAAATGCATTAATAACTGTGTCTGTTCAGTTCTATTAGTTCTCATTCCTTTCAGAGATTTTCTCAGCGTTTACCGTGAGCTAGATTTCAAACTATTCTTTACCAGTCACTCCTTTCCAAATTTAATTTATGAACAAAACTTCAAAACCACTGAGAACCATCCTGTTGATGGCGGTGTTGTGCCATTTTTCGACTCCGCGGCAGATTCTGACTCCCCTCTCTGCGTGAACGCGCATGACGTCACGGTTGACGGAAGTTTTCGGGGACGTTTTTTGCGAGGGTTTTTTTTTTTCATTAAGCATACCGAGAGTTGATTAAAGTGAGTTGGTCTGTAGTTTGTTCATTTTATATTAAAAATATTTTTTCTGTTTCTTATTTGCAGTTGTGGGTTTCCGACTGAGAAGCCTTTGTATATTATACAAGTTCGAGGCGAGGATGGATACTCAAAACTGTGTTTTTAATTAAAAAAGTTTGTTAAAGGAGGGAAAAAAGTACTTAGTTGACTTCTTTATGGATCCATGAAATAAAAAAAATCTTTACACCTATGTAATTTCTTCGGGTCATCATTTCCACATGATTATAATGGTCTATTTAGCAACAGTCTTTGTGACTTAATTGTTAATTGTATGACATATTCATGTTTCTGATTGACACACTGACTTGTGGTCAGGTTAACATATTTTTTTAACGGTTTTTAAGGTGATGAATGCCTACATGTATTTTTTGGTTATGCAATTTAATTTAAATTCTAAAGAAAGAGCTACTGCCATCGACACCTTTGAATGCAGCAGCTTATGGAAGAAGAAGATTGCGAAGGTGAAGGTTTGTGGTTCTATTTGTGTTTTTCAGTAAGCAATGTTTACTGCTGATTACAGATGTGACCTGAGCTGTTGCCATTTCAGGTAGACCCAATGGAATACAAATTCATTTTTGGCATCATTAATGATTCTCAACACTGGACTCTCATGGTATATTTTATTTTCAAACTTTAGTCAATATTATGAGATATATTTTAAAGGCCATGTGCAGCAAACTACAGTCAATTAGGATCATAGAAGTGTGCTGAGGGTGACATTTTAATCATAAAAAAATCTTCAAATTAAGGTTATGATCCCACATGAAAAAAGGGCCTTATATTTGGACCCTCTTGGAGAGAGTTTGGCAAATATTAAAAGATGCCAAGAAGTAACAAGGTACTTATAACTGTTATACTTGTATATAAATTGATATTTTAGACATTGGTATAGCTCAACATGCATAAATTGACAGCTGTTTTTGTTCCTGTCAACAGGTCATTCATGCGTCAAAAGGGGGTTAATGTGTCCAGGTGGGCATGTGATATGTTGCCACACCCACTGCAAAAGGACAACAATTCATGTGGGGCGTATGTCCTAAAAGTGAGTGCTCAGGAACTTAGCAAGGATGCTGATTTAACTAAAATTTGCAAAGTCTGTAATTTGTTAGTTTGCAGAATGTATCATTACTGGCAAACCAGTCACAATTTCTGAAGATGTGGAGTCAGTGAGATGGGACATAGCTATGTGCCTCTTGAAGAACAGCGGTATGTATGAAATATTCCGCACAATAAAATAAACATGGTACATTTTGCATAATAGTCGGTCTTCTTTCTCTATGTTATAGAAGATCTTAAGGATTTGTGTTTCCTTTGTGGGGAAAAAGAAAGTGCCAATGACTGCACTGACTGGGTGAGTACTGGTGGTGTAATTTTGTTCAAACCTATTTAAAAGTAAAGGTAAACATTGAAAAAGTAAAATACTGTTAAAACATTCATGACATTACATTGCAAATGAATTTACTTTTTTTTTTTTTTTTTAGATTGGCTGTGACCTGTGCCCTCGCTGGTATCATTGTGATTGTGCAAGGACATCTATAAATGCTAACAATTACGTCTGCCCAGCTTGTCTATAAATTTGTACATGGCATTTTATTTTTGTTCCCTCTTCATTTTTTGTCATTTTTCTGTTCATTACAATTCAAATGGATATAAAAACTAGTCAGTGTGTCAATCAGAAACATGAATATGTCATACAATTAAGTCACAAAGACTGTTGCTAAATAGACCTTTATAATCATGTGGAAATGATGACCCGAAGAAATTACATAGGTGTAAAGATTTTTTTTTATTTCATGGATCCATAAAGAAGTCAACTAAGTACTTTTTTCCCTCCTTTAACAAACTTTTTTTCATTTAAAACACAGTTTTGAGTATCCATCCTCGCCTCGAACTTGTATACTATACAAAGGCTTCTCAGTCGGAAACCAACAACTGCAAATAAGAAACAGAAAAAATATTTTTAATATAAAATGAACAAACTACAGACCAACTCACTTTAATCAACTCTCGGTATGCTTAATGAAAAAAAAAAACTCGCAAAAAACGTCCCCGAAAACTTCCGTCAACTGTGACGTCATGCGCATTCACGCAGAGAGGGGAGTCAGAATCTGCCAGGGAGTCGAAAAATGGCACAACAGCGGCGCGGCAGTAGAACGCAGCGGCCTCTCCGGACCCAAAATGGTGCTTTTCATGTTTGTAGCCCGACTATTGCACTTATATGAACTCGGATTGCTGCAACCCCGTCTACAAAGACCAGGCCCCCAGTCCACGGCGTCGCCTGACGCCGGTGACCGGGAGATAGGACGTCGAAAGCGGTGCTCGAGGAAGCGGAAGCGCGGCAAGCGGGCGGGCGTCCGTGCTAGGCTAGAAGCTAACCCTAGCCGGCCGGCTCTCCCGTCCATTTTTCTCTCCAATGTCTGCTCCCTGGACAATAAATTGGACTGCATCCGACTCCAGCGGACTACACGGAGTGAGTTCAGAGACTGCTGCATCTTTGTTTTCACGGAGACGTGGCTCAGCGACAGAGTTCCGGACGCCGCCATCCAGCTAGACGGGCTAGCCGTGTTTCGTGCCGACAGGAACGCATCTCTGTGCGGTAAGACTCGCGGTGGTGGCGTGTGTGTGTTTATATTAACACAGGATGGTGTGGGAACTCTGCGGTTGTTTCCAGCTACTGCTCATCGCTAGTGGAGTTTGTGACTGTAAGATGCAGACCATTTTATTTACCACGGGAATTCACCACCGTGTTCATTGTCGGAGTGTATATTCCACCTAGTGCTAATGCTAAAGAGGCACTATGTGAACTCTATGGAGCTATTAGCGAGCTGCAGAATGCTCACCCCGACGGACTTTTTATTATCGCCGGAGATTTCAATCATGCAAATCTCAAATCAGTGCTTCCTAAATTCCATCAGCATGTGGACTTTGCTACAAGGGGGGAAAACACGCTGGATCTTGTTTATACAAACATTCCCGGCGCGTACCGCGCAGAGCCCCGCCCCCACATCGGATACTCAGACCACATCTCTGTTATGCTAATTCCAGCATACAGACCGCTCGTCAGACGCTCTAAACCTGTTCTGAAGCAGGTAAAAACCAGGACAGCAGGAGCCATCTCTGCTCTCCAAGATTGCTTTGAGTGCACTGACTGGGACATGCTCCATCACTGCCTGGTTTGGGAACTGCACCTTTTCGGATCGCAAGACCCTACAGAGGATAGTGAGGACGGCTGAGAAGATCATTGGAGTCTCTCTTCCCTCTGTCATGGACATTTACACCACTCGCTGCATCCGCAAAGCAAATTCCATTGTGGACGACCCCACACACCCCTCACACACACTGTTCACACTCCTACCGTCAGGAAAGAGGTTCCGGAGCATTCGGGCCCTCACAACCAGACTTTGCAAAAGTTTTTTCCCACAAGCCATCAGGCTTCTAAACACCAAGAACTGAACTGACTCATATTCATTCACTACCATTTGAACTCACACACATCCTCATCTCCACCACAACCTTTATTTATTATTTATTGGTACTATGTTTACTGTTTACATGCTGTTTTATTTTTTATCCTGCTGCTATTTCTGCTTTTTTGCACACTTCTTCACTATTACACCCCTGTTTACAGTTTAGGTTATTTTAAGTTACTAGTAGGTGTTATCTTTTTTGTTGTGTATCTTGTCCTGCACTGTCTTGTCTGTTTTTTTGCACTGTATTATTGCACTGTTTGCTCTAGGTTGCACACGATGCACTTATGTATATAAGTTAGTCATTAGTTCTCTGCTGTGTTGTATGTTGTTTCATGTAGCACCAGTGGTTTTGGAGAAACGTTGTTTCATTTCACTATGTACTGCATCAGCTTATATGGTTGAAATGACAATAAAAAGCTTCTTGACTTGACTTGAGATGGACATAAAAAGTAGAAGAGGCATTTTTTGAGATAAAAAAAAATGTGATTCTGAAAACATTTACTTGCAACCTGAACTTAAATTATATTACAAAAAAAAAAACCCTTTACAGATATTGAGCTTTATTGAGTCATAGGCATAGCAATGTCTCATAAGGGGGGTTGGTATAATAAGTAAAGTTTTTATAAAATGTGATTTTACAAGTTATGCAAAAAGAAGTTTTGTAATTAATATCTTACTTGTGCAAAAATAATCCACAGGGAAATCTAAGGGAAAAAAGTATGTTTCCAAAATCTAAATATCCATTTGAAAACATTTATATGAACTTTATTGAACTAAATGAATGTGAAGAAATTAAATATTGTTTAGTAATCTAAGACATGTTCTTGAAATGATGAATTTAAACCTAAATGAAAACCCTTTACTGATGAAAGAGTGAAAATGCTGATTATATGACCATATTGCTAATCGCACGAGAGGTCTTTTCTGCTAAACTCTTCCCAGGAACACCTGACTGAGACCCATTGCTGAACCTGAAACCAGGAGACCGGGTGCTGATCAGGGTGATTAAGAGAAAAAAATTGGAGTGAACCTCAGCGGGAAGGAGCATATCAAGCGCTACTCATGACGCCAAGGCCTTCCTGGGTTCATCTTCCTCACTATAAAAAAAGGTAAATTTGAGCGCAGAATAGAATCTAAAAAGAATTGAACATGTTAAAAGCTTATATAACCTATGTTTGGCGACCATTTGAAAGTTGAGTCGCTGTAGCAAATATGTCACTAAATAACTGATAAATCTGAGCGAGCAGATCAACGCCCAGCCCAGTTCAACCATAACACTAACACGTAAACACTAGAGGGAGCTAGCGTGCTTTAGGTGGTTACCGTGATTTAAGGTGACCAGCAAGGAAGACAAAGAGTCACGCCGATCCACGAGTGATGCCAACACGACTCTGTTTACTCCTTTCTATTAGGTGAGTTACAATGATTACCTATGCCTACCTTTATCGTTAAAGTGAAGTTGTGAATGGATAAATCAGTCAGAATGAAAATCGTAACATGTTATACTGTTGAATGAATGAATTGCGTTTGTAACTATTGGATCCACTTTGTATGCTCCGTATAGTGTTGCCTTGTGTTTGATGTGAGTTGCTAATTTATTAAGACGGTTTTAATGGGTTCTAAATGGCACATAATTTGTACACCAGGGGTTTAATGTCATTTTTGTAAAAAGAGATTTTTTTAGTTATATAGCTTTGATGAAATTGTTGTAGATAATGTGTGGTTTGAATTGACAGTTGGTTTGTGGTGAATTAAGATTGTGTAGATATGGGAAGTTTTCTAATCATGGAAGAGAAAAGGGTTATCAATGTGGGTTCATGCATTTAAATATGTATTGGTGTTTAGTTGAGATGACTTTATTGTTGAACAAGGACGAAATCTGGGGGTAAAAATGGACAGTGATCTGAAATTCGATGTGCAGATCAAATCAATTGTCAAGTCCAGTTTTTATCATTTACGACAACTAGCCAAAGTCAAGCCATTTTTATCAAGACATCATTTTGAGATTTTAATCCATGCTTTTATCTCATGTAGACTTGATTACTGTAATGCACTTTATGTTGGGCTCAGCCAGAAACTGCTGTCTCGTCTGCAATTAATTCAAAATGCTGCAGCCCGACTTTTAACAGGTACCAAAAAATTTGAGCACATCACTCCCATTTTAGCTTCTATGCATTGGCTACCGGTGCATTTTGGGGTTGATTTTAAAATTCTTTTATTTGTTTTTAAATGTCTTAATGGCCTCGCCCCACAGTATTTGTCCGACCTGCTTCAGCCATACATTCCCTCACACCCTCTAAGGTCGGCAGATCAGTCTCTTTTAAGAGTCCCACAAACAAAGAGGAAATCTAGAGGTGATCGTGCTTTTGCAGTTGCTGCCCCCAGACTATGGAACAGTCTGCCCCTGCACATTAGGCAGGCTGACTCTCTTGTAGCTTTTAAATCCTCTTTGAAAACATACTTTTTCTCCCTGGCTTTTAACTCAGTCTGAGATGTTGACTTTTACTGTGTTATGTCTTTACTATGTTTTTATTGTTTTTTATCTTCATGTGTTTTATATGCTTTTGTATTTGTGGACAGCACTTTGGCCAACTGGGTTGATTTTAAAGTGCTCTATAAATAAAGTTGAGTTGAGAATGAGTAATGGAAAAACCATTGTTAGTGCATTCTGATATTTACAGTTGTGTTCAGAATTATTCTACCCCACTGAAATTGAGTGTTTTGGCCAGTTTGACATTGATTTTGATCATTTCAGTCATCTTGTTTACAATTAAATCAAAGAGGCACTTGTAAATCAGACAAATATAACATAACTTTTATAATGAAATAACTACAAATGTCTTTTCTGTGCTCACATCATTCAGTTTTATTCAACCTCCAAGTGACATAACTGGACAGGGTTGTTGTACTAAGATTGAATAACAGCTTTTAAACGTGAAGCATAGCTTGACACAAGTGTCTTGCAGAGATCTACGTGTATCTTCGCCCATTCTTCATGGGCAAAAGCCTCCAGTTCAGTCACATTCTTAGGCTTGCGCGCTGCAACTGCTTTCTTTAAGTCCCACCAGAGGTTCTCAATCGGATTTAAGTCTGGTGACTGCGATGGCCACTCCAAAATGTTCCAGCCTTTAATCTGCAACCATGCTCTAGTGGACTTGGCGGTATGCTTGGGATCATTGTCCTGTTGAAAGGTCCAACGTCTCCCAAGCCTCAGGTTTGTGACGGACTGCATCACATTTTCATCCACTATCTCCTGGTACTGAAGAGAACTCATGGTACCTTGCACACGCTGAAGCTTCCCTGTACCTGTAGAAGCAAAACAGCCCCAAAGCATGATTGACCCCCGGCCATGCTTCACAGTAGGCAAGGTGTTCTTTTCTTCATAGGCCTTGTTCTTCCTCCTCCAAACATAGCGTTGATCCATGGGCCCAAACAGTTCTAATTTTGTTTCATCAGTCCATAGAACACTATCCCAAAACTTCTGTGGTTTGTCCACATGTCTTTTGGCATAATGCAGTCGACTCTTCTTATTCTTTGGAGACAGCAAGGGGGTGCGCCTGGGAGTTCTGGCATGGAGGCCTTCATTACGCAGTGTGCGCCTTATTGTCTGAGCTGAAACTTCAGTACCCACATCTGACAAATCTTTTTTCAGTTCCTCAGCAGTCACACGGGGACTTTTCTCCACTTTGCTCTTCAGGTAGCGCACAGCAGTCGAAGTCAGCATCTTCTTTCTGCCACGACCAGGCAGCGTTTCAACAGTGCCCTTTGCCTTGAATTTGCGAATGATACTTCCTATGATGTCTATGGTATGTTTAACATCTTTGCAATCATCTTATAGCCATTGCCCTTCCTGTGAAGAGAAATCACCTGTTCTCTTGTCTTCCTGGACCATTCTCTTGACTTCACCATGTTTGTAAAAACACCAGTAAATGTCTAGAAGTAGCCGAGTATCACAGTCATTTTAAATCTGCCTAATTGGTGCTTATTATGCTTGATTGCTGCTCGTTGACATCCACAGGTGTTTTCAATACCTGATCGAAAACACTTGAATGAACCCCTGTTCTTAAGAGTGGTAGTCTTTAAGGGGTTGAATAATTGTGTCAATGAAGAAATCACAAAAAAAAACATTGAATACTGTATTACAAAAACAACTGATGTCATTTTAGGTGCATTTGGTTCTTTAAAAAGTCCTTGTAAGATTTCATTCTGAACACAATTACAAATGTACACTAAATTCCCTAAAACCCTTTACAGCATTGGGGGTTGAATAATTTTGAACACAACTGTACATGCCAATGAATGAAATTTCTATATATGAGTTGTACAATATGAGGTATTGATGAAATATTGGAGTAACATTTGTAAATAAAAGACACACGCCGATCCACGAGTGATACCATCACGACTCTGTGTTTACTCCTTTCTATTAGGCGTTAAAACCTGCAGCACAGCCAGCTGGTTGAGGGGGCATGTTACACTTACTTTGGTTCCTGTATGAAGGTAGAACAGGCTTAAACTTAAAGCTACTTGGTGTTATCAGACGATAAATGTAACCACTACAATATTTAGTCCAGTTCCAGAGCTGACCTGTGATGGCTGTGTGGCGATCGGAAGTTGAGGTCGAGGCTGCCTCCTCAGTGTTATGGAAGTTGTGCTTTGGTCCAACTTTTGATGCCCTTCCATATATTCCCAGCTGGAGAGCTTGGGCAGTTATCACACAAATTAAGTAACTAGGGGTGTAACGGTTCACGGGGATGTATTGAACCGTTTCGGTACGGCCTGTTCGGTTCAGTACACTTGCGTACCGTTTCGGTATTCTGTGTTTTTATTAAATTATATAAATGTATTATTAGCGCGATATTAAGCACAGCGGAACTATGTTCCTAGGCGAGTTTCCGCACGGACACTATTGAGTGAAGCACAGTAGCGCTGCACGAGTAGCTGTGAGAAATGGACACAGCGAAAGAGAAGCCAGCGCTTGAAGACACCTCACTACGGTCTCCTGTTTGAGAACACTTTGGCTTTTCTGTCAAAATACATAACGGGGATAGACGAGTGGATAAATTTAAAGTTGTATGCCGACATTGTTCCACGGAGATCGGGCAGGCAACACATCTAACATTTTTTACTGCTGGAGGTAGTTACTGCAACCAGATCTGTGCTCTCTTCAGAAAATGTGGATAGGTTAATCTATCCAATCTATCCTAACTAGTTGCAGTATTTCATTTTTTATTTAAAAAAATGTGCTTTTCTTTATAGAGTGCAATTTATTTAAAATATCACCCAAAAGTGTCACTTTTATTTATTTTATGCAAGAATTCTATTGTGTATTGGCAGCTTTTCAAAATAAAGATTATGTAAGTTCTTATTGTTTTGTACCGAACCGAATGAACCGAACCGATTTTAGCGTACCGTTACACCCCTATAAGTAACCATCCAAATTTTTTCAGGATCCATAAAAGGAGCATTCCTTTGATCAACATGTTTATAACGACCGGATTGGGGTTCCCAGAGGTGTTCCAGATCAATTTAAAGCAAGAAATCAGATAGCTCCGGGTTTCTAATCATTTATCTTTTGGTGGGTAACCATAAATAAGAACGATGATTGGATAAACTATTTGTATTTTAACCAACAGCAGTTTATCAATTATACAAGTGTAATATAAAACAGTTAATTCTGCAGGATGTTTAATTGATTACCTGAGTTGCGATGACCTGCTTTGGGGAATTGAACCAAAGAATCGATTGGCAGTCGACTCTTAAGACTCGGAATCAAATGAGATTGGTTCAGACCGCAACTTCAAGCTTCGTTAGATTTACTGTCCGCCAGTAATCCACATTCGGCAATCAATATTGATCTTTAATCAAATATGACTCGTGTCCCAAAGACACTAATACACTGTAAAAAGTGTAACACCCAAATTGTACATTTTACATATTTTGATTATTTGTATTTTACTTTATTTAATCTGTTTTAGAAAAATAAGTATCATAATGCTTTAACTTTACCCAAAGTCTTTTATATTTCATGCAACAGATTATTTCAAGTAAAGATAAGTTAATTTTTACAAGTAAATTCTAATTTGGAGTTTTTGTGTTGAATTAATTCTTTTCAAACGAGTAAATCTACTTAATTTTTTAAGTTTTTCATGGCGTTGTATAAACGTGTTTTTAACAGTTAGATATTACTTAATAAATGTTACTTTTGCAACGTGGGGGACATTTTCTCTCAAGCAGACAGAAGTTCAACCGCCATCTTTCTTGTCAGCGGCCCAATTTTAGCCTGGATCTTCTGAGTAAGAAGGTAAGCAATTCACTCTTAATATAATGATGTTTTAGATTATAACTTTGTTCTGGATCTAGTTAATTCTACAAATAGCATGATGACAGCGTTTTCTGACTGCGGTGCCTGTCAATCACCGCATTTTACCAATAAATATATGACCGCACACCAAATGAATGTTGTATAAATAAGCAATAAGCAGTCCAAAAAAATCTTTGTGTATGAAGTTTATTATGTTACATGACTTTTTGTGACTGACGTGTTATTACGTGATGAGACCCTATAGCTATAGCACGTGGCGGCGGCGCACGTGGTGGTAGGAAAGCCGAGAAGTATTTCAAATGTAACGTTAATGTAAATTGACGATTATGAATATACAATATTGTACTTTCACGCAGAAGATCTATAATACATACTATATATATGCTCAGATATTTGCCTAGTTTTCATGGAATTTCACGGAAGAGTTATTTTAACGTAAGGGATTTAACGTTATGATATACTTTGCATGATGTTTTACAAAAATATTTTATTATTGCATGTTTTTAGAGACAGCGGTGTATACCAGTGTTTCAACATCCTTCTCTCAATCAATCCACACAGGTAAGGTGCACAGTTTATTTTATGCACTCAGCTACTGATAGTAAATGTCCAAAAAAAGTCATTAAACTAAATATCTCACACATATAGACATTTTAGAGCACATAAAACAGATGCTGATAATTATTTGTGTGTGTGTAGTTACTCTTCTCCTGAGCCTGAGGTATTTTCTACGTTATTTATTTTAATTTAAAAATAAAAATTTCTCTTTGTCTAGGTATTGAGTAAAGATGAATTGGCCATGCAAAATATGCAGTGACCACTTGCACAGCAGAACTGAGGTTATCAAACATTACAGGTGTCATCATGGCACCTTCACCCATAGTCATTCACTACCATGTATATACTTGGATTGCCCATGTTCGTTCCAATCTTGGAGCACTTTTCATTCCCACATGTCTCGTAGTCATCCGGAAAGTCAGACTCAAAGGACCGAGAATGTCTTGTCCCTAACATGCCCAGTTTGCCAAACACAGGAATTTCCAACAGGGAGAGAATTTTTCACTCATATTGGCCTTCACCTTAAAAGTAACGAGAGTGTGGAGTGTGTGTTTGAAGGTTGTGATTTTCAAACAAATATATACGGAACATTTATGGTACACAAACACCGAAAGCACACTCCTTATAATCCAACTCAATTTAAAGTCAGCATAATTTCCAAAAAGCCACATGAGGAACAAGCTTTTGAACCTCATGATTCCACTGCAGCTACTTCCTTTGATGAAAAAATGGATGAAGACAACATAGAAGCACCAAGTTTGCATGCACATGCTGTGGAACAGTATGACAGAGACTTAATTCTGGATCATTTTGGAGCTCTTTTACTTAAACTGGAAAGTATTCATAATGTTTCAAACAGGTGCATTGATGAACTAGTAAGTGAACTACAGTTTGTGTCAGCCTCAATATCAATTGTCAGAGGCATTGTTACATCACGCTTGAAAAAGAATAATTGTGTGATTGAAAGTACATCTTTATCCTCCCTATTTGAGGAGTTAAATGCATCCTATCCATTAAGTATGGCTTTGGCTCAAGATGGCCCCTTGTCAACAGCCTTTAGGAGGAGAGCGCATTTTCTACAACGGTTTAAAGTCATAGAGCCAGTTGAATATGTCCTGAACCCTGATGAAAACAAAACTTTTCAGTATGTTCCCATCCTTGAATCATTAAAGCAAATTGTAAACAAAGATAATTGCAATGGTGGGCTCATCCCAGAATACAGACCCTGGTACATTCCTAAACATTATCGATCTTTTCGTGATGGTTCCATTTACAGAGAGTGTGCTTTTTTTTCTGAAGATCAGAGAATCTGCATTTTTCTATATGTAGATGATTTTTAGGTCTGTAATCCATTAGGGACATCCCATAGGAAACACAAGATAACAGCTGTATACTGGATTTTGGGAAACAGCACATCTTTTTTTCGGTCCACACTGTCTTAGGTATATCTTGC
The DNA here is from genome assembly GCA_007224835.1 of Danionella cerebrum. NCBI lineage: Eukaryota > Metazoa > Chordata > Actinopteri > Cypriniformes > Danionidae > Danionella > Danionella cerebrum. The sequence continues at coordinate 3,360 of SRMA01027174.1, read as the reverse complement.
ACTTTTGTGCAAAGCTGATGATATTAAAGCATATGGCTACGCAGAGGTTCTCAAGCCTCTGTTGGAAGACATAGCTACACTGGAGCAAGATGGTATTTTTGTGCCAGCCCTTGGACAAATTGTCAAAGGGACAATTTATTGTGTTGTAGCTGACAACCTTGGTGCACACTCAGTTGCTGGCCTTGTTGAAAGCTTCTCAGGTCAGTACATCTGCAGATTTTGTCTTGGAGAACATGTTGACTTTCAAGAAAAGGAAGTGAGATCAGGCGTGTTTCCTATCCGGACAAAAGAAGATTATTCAGTTCATGCTAAGACTCTACAGAAGAGCCCTACACTCCCACATCATTTTGGTATGAAAAAGCTTTGCCCACTGACAGAGAAATTGAGCTATTTTCACATGGTTAAGGGCTATCCCCCTGATATATTGCATGACCTTTTTGAAGGGGTTGTTCCCATGTAATTAGCACTCTGCTTTAAAGATTTCATAAAAAAAGGGTATTTCACACTTGAAGAGCTCAACAACACAATCAAATCCTTTCCATACAAGGGCGGAGATAAAGCGGACAGTCCGCAGCCCATTCCTCTTGCCTTCTCCAAACGTAGGACTATTGGAGGAAATGCCCACGGAAACTGGACCCTAATCAGGCTTCTCCCTCTAATGATAGGGCTCAAGATACCGAAGGATGATCCTGTTTGGGAAGTAATAATGTGTCTGAAAGAGATCGTTGAACTTGCTGTAAGTCATACTCAAACAGAAACAAGTTTGTCATATCTCGACACAAAGATTTCTGAGCATCGACTCAGATTACTTGCTGCTTTTCCTCAGGTTAAGCTGATCCCCAAGCACCACTTCCTAGAGCACTATCCATCTCTCGTAATAAGGTTTGGACCCCTTGTTTCTTTTTGGACTATGCGTTTCGAGGGACAACATCGCTATTTCAAACAAATAGTGAGGCATGCAGGGAGTTTCAGAAATGTATTACATTCCCTAGCAATCAAGCATCAGTTAATGATTGGGTACCATCTTCATGCAACTGCAAATGTTCCCAGGTTCTGCACCAAAAAGTATCTGAAGTGCCTGTGGCTGTTTTGCATGACAATGTGTGCAATGAAATAAAAAGACTGTCACCAGATCAGACAACAGTCCATCTTTCCAGTAGCGTGTCTGTACATGGAACAACATACTCAAGAGGCATGATTGTGTCTTCTGGATCTACTGCAGGACTCCCAGATTTTGTTGAAGTTCTTTAGATTGTTATTCTGAGCAACAAGGTCTATTTTATTGCCAAGGCATTAAATTCTTGGTATGATGAGCACTTTCGAGGATTTGAGCTGGAGACTACAGAACATGCCATTTTTGTGGAACAGATGGATCTCAATGATGTATGTCCACTGTTGGACTACAAGATTGGAGGCGGGCGTTTAGTAATGCTAAAGCGGCACATTTGTCTTGAATAGATATCAATTAGAACATGGTGTAGTTAATAACTACTGGATGATTTTTTTCCATTATTTCTTTGAGGCACCAAATGAATTAAACAAACAAACAAAAAAACTTGCTTAACACTGCTCTGATCAATAGCTAAAAGTATATGTACCTAATATTTGATTTTGTTCTGTGTTAAAGGCCAGAAAAACCAACATGGACACAGCAGTGAAATTCAGAGTCATCATTGACCATGAGATAAAAAAAAACTGTGCCTTCCTGAAATACCAAGCTCAGTTACTGAGTTAGAAGCCACAATTAAACATGCATTTGAGATCGCAATGGACATAAGCCTTCAGTACATGGATGGAGATTTTAATGACTTTGTTACTCTAAGCTCAACTGCTGATCTAAAGGACGGGGACACACTGAAAATTGTGTATGTCCCTGCAATTGTGTTAACGCCTATAGACAATCTAGAGCTCCCAATAGAAGATGGTACTGTCCTTCCAGGTTCAGAAAATTACGATACGTCTGTACCATCTACGCCAAGTAGCTCAAGCTCTGTACAATCGGACGACACAGTCGTTCTCAATTCCTGCACCCCTGGAGTTCACAAGCCATGGCCATGTGATTTTCCAATTCCCACATTTTCATATAACACAGAAATTGCTCTTCAAAAGGCAATGAAGCCTACAGCAGGGATGGTTCGCTTTTGTGCGGAGAGCTTTCATACCAGGAGTGAAGTCAAACATCCTTGAGTGCTTAGCTGATCAAATTTTTTCTTACACACCTTACCCAAATGACACACAACGGTGTGCTGTTGCTGAGGCTCTAAAAAAAAAGCACCCATGTTTGAAGGAGCCAGGGTCTTTCAGTGGTCTATATGGATGGCAGCAGAGCCTGAGGTACAAAGTTGGAAACTATAGAAGCAAACTTCGAAGGCATGGGATCTCAGAGGTTATAGTGAACTCACTAAAGCACAAAACAGCTGATGAAAAAAACCTGCAAAGAATATTAAAAAAGCAAGAAAGGCTGAGGTAAATTACCTCCCTTCTCACTCAGCAGGGGAAACTGAAGATTCACTTGAGAGCAACAGAATGGAATTAATCACAGAAGTGAAGAAAAAGAATAATGGAAGACTCATTAGCGAAATGATGTCAAGAACCTTCAGTTTAAGAAGACAGGAGATTGTTGGTCAGGCTCCATCTATTCCAGTTCTTCTGGAGAGATGGCCAGCCCTTTTTCAACCATCACAGGTAAAGTAAACATTTTATTGTTTATTTATTCTTTTAATAAAACCATATGTTGTTTTTTTTGCAATCATTTAAAGATCATTTCATTTAGGCTCTATTTTTCTCTGTACAGATCCGTGAGGAGTTCATGAGACTCAATTCCAAACCACTTGAGTGCACATTTATGTCACAATTGGACGGACTCTCTACAAAGATGCTGGAACTTTTCAATGCCAAAGGAGGGGCTGCGGGTCAACGAATCAAGGCCCAGTTGATTACACTGATGCAGGTAAGATGTAATCATTGCATGTTTATGTTCAATTGCATATAAAATATAAATTGTAGATTGAATTTTGAAAAGTATATTTCAGGGCCACCAGTTGATTGTTCTTGGCAGAGACACATTTTCTTCATTTATTCTGTTTTTAATTAGTCCAGCCATCAATATAAAGGTCATTGTACACTGAAGTCTGGCACTTTCCTTGTCTTTAAAACATAGACATACTTTAGAAAAAAACACACAAAAACTTGGAACATTAACAGGTTAAACATTTGTTCATGGTCAAACAAAATATTCTGTTGATTGCAATGAAATTGTAACAGACTGTAACTCTTGTCTCTGGCAAGACAACAATAAGTTTTTTATGTCAATTTCATTCATGCAACCATATTTAAAGATGACTATTAAAACATTGAGTT